>SNQJ01S0067164.1:39857-60530 GCA_010110895.2 Picea sitchensis | reverse complement strand
GTTGCCGATGACCTTACTAGCATTCAAAAGGAGGGATGGATGGTGATTATTCCCAAGTCAGCATCAGAGGACAAGATGCTCTAGGATGTTAAATTAGCCAAGACAGAGCGGAAGCTGAGGTGGATTGCAGGGTGGACACCTCAGAGTACCACATGTCAGAGGAAAGACATTCCGGTAGTATTGTTGCACACCCCCTTGACTATTCAACGATGTTTTCACAAAGATGAAGGGGCATCATGTCAAGGGAGGATTTCTATTGGTGGAGGTTATCTAGTGATTTATTGTGATCCTGACAGGCACTGAACAAAACTGTATTTTTATGTATCTATATTTGGATAAGTTTTGAGTTTGATCCACCCTACAACCAGCCTAGATTCGTCTTAAATGATCAAAAATTTACTCTTCAAGGGATTTGATCCCTTTCGGTGCTTGATAGATCTGGAGTTAACATGGATCTACGCTGGTTCAGCTTTAAACATGTGTATGTGGTGTTTCACACTGCAAGGAAGGCTTATGGTGCAGATGCTCGGAAAATCCCTTCTGCCATACTACAAAACTTGGCTTGGCAAGGTTGGAGAGTAAGAGTTTGACGGACTCGGATATGACAATATGAAGAAAAAAAGAAAAATTAACACAATCATTTCATTTTGGAAAACATGGACTTCGGAAAAACACGGCTGACGCAGTTGGCAAGTCAGACTAGTGGGCAACGAATTTGACTCACTGCTGAATTTTACACAGCTCATTTTATGGGCTGAGCTTGGTTTGACTCAGAAGTCCAAGTTAAACCTAACAAGTTTGGGAACACTGATATTAATGGCAAGAAATAACCACTGAGCACTGCAGCATTTAATGGTGTACATGTCAGGATATCCCAACATATACACCTTTAAATGCCACAACACTCGGTGTATATTGTTTGCCAATATTAATATCCAGCAATGATTAGAAAATCTTAATGGGACTAGTACAAGTAATAACGGGTTTAAGAGTGCTGCAAGCAACTCCTTAGAGTTGAAGCAAACTACAATAAGATAGGTAGCCAGAAAGTAAACTCTAAGAGAGAGTAAACCTAGAAATTAAAGAAGAATATAGTGGAAGTACAAAATCTAGTAGGCTCGGAAGATATGCAAAGTCTCGAAGAGGAGGAGACCCTTCTCTATGTTAGCTGTACCTGTGTGTAGCTTGAACAGTGTTCCAGCTACAGCATCCTTCTCTTCCAGCAGAAGTTCCAAACAGCTGTATCGTTGTGCCCTCCTTCAGCAGAGCTGTACAATGTTAATGCAGGCGCACTAGTATTTATGGAGGAGAGAGAGATCGGTGATGCATGCATGCTTTTGGAATGCATGCACCATCTTCAGTCCATTTCCAGTTTTAGATGCTTTTTCTGTATTCAACAGTTCAGTTTTAAATCAGTTTTGCATGCACAAGTTAGAGGATGCAGTTCCCTAAGTTAGTAGGGACGCTTATGCTTGTGGATTTCCAGCTGAATTAAGGGCACAGATCTCTAGGAGAACACACTTTATGTTTGGCTCAGTTATCCATGCAAGCAAGGTGCACTAGGGTTAGGAGTTAAGACTGCCAGTAGAAGCATTGTTGTGCATGCATCTAGATTCATTTTACCTCTTGCCTTCCTAGTATATGGAGGAGCAGGGTGCACCATTTTGTTGTTTGAGAGTTTGAGTTTTGAGCTGTGTAGTTTTTAGCCTTCTGTTTTCAGATTTAATAAAAAATAAGTGATGCTGTCTTGAGTGGTCAGAGCTGCATGTTTTCCATTTTAATTATCAGCAACACATGTGTTTGTAGGTTAAAGTACTCTATAGCAGAAATTTTGGTTGGTGTTTTCAGTTTAGTGATCTATAGTTTTGGGTTAGACTATAGATTGCAGAATCTCAGCATGGACTGATTTTTTGACATGGTATCATAGTGTATTTGCTGAAACCTTCCAGGAATCTGTGTATGTATAGTAGGGCTGCTAACTATGATAGGGAGTTATCAAGAGGTTTCAGGGGTGAGTTGCCTGAGATCCGTGATTAAGAAAAGCACTGTGAACTTATTGATAAGTTGTTTTAGGTTGCTACTCTGTTTTTAAGTACCACAGATATGAGTACAAAACAGACACAAGATTTCCAAGAAGAATGTGATGGAAGAAATCCACACTTTATTATCAAAACCTTTAGGGTAGAGCAACACCTTACAATTGATCCTTTTAAGGAAGGGATCTACTCCTGTTCACTTGTCTCTTGAGGGGGCAACGCCAATATTTCGCTCCAAATACAATACTCTTCAGCGATGCTCAGTACATTGCTTACACCTCTATATATTATATACTATGGTCTACCTACCACCTAAGAACATTCTAGAGAGGAACCTTCTAGTAGGTCTTCTCACCTTTATTGTGTTCACACTAGGTCTTATTACTAAAAGTGGTCTCCATAAAATTACATATTAACCTCAATTATTATTCCCCTTGGGTATTGTTATTGCGGGATTTTTACTTATGCCAAAGGCTAACACAACTCCCCAAATCTGTAACATTTAAGATAACCCACCACTGTCACCTTAGTAGGAAATCCCCAAGTTTTAGTGATGGATGAGGAGTTCATCATAGGGGAGGTGTCCCAGGTAACCTCAAGGGATAAGATAGCAAGTGATATAGCCAAGCTTGGAGCACCCTCTCACTGGTTACCTAAGTCAAAGGTCTATGTCTGTGAAATTGAGGCAAAGAGAAGTGTTTTGGGTACATACCTGGAACAAGAACAATTGCAAGCGTACATATAGCAATTTCAAGTACAAGTATGCAATATAACCTCAAAAGACTGTAGACAACGGAAATATATAATGGCTGTTGTAAAATTGTAGCAAGATAACAGTTCATAACAGCCAATAAAGTTTTGCAAGAGCCACAAGAAAAATGTATCAGAATTGCATGAAATTACAGTGTAAACTTAGCATTTATCCAATAGTTCAATTTCCAACTATTCCATGCAATTTCTGAGTTAGTTAGGCTAGTGTATGAAGCAAAATGAAGCAAATTATATGTCTGTTGCAATGTTTTTCTGGCAACAACAACAACTAAAATTTAGTAGATTATGCTAAGCTAGGGTTAGGAAAAGTTAGTAAGAGCTTCAACAATAAAAGTTTGAGAGTTTGTTTGATCAATTCCTTCACAAGAGCAAGGAAACTAGTGCCTTTTGGGCTGTAAGGTCATTTACAAGCAACAATACAACTTGGAGAAATAATGATGATAGTAATGTCTAAGATGATGATGATGATGAAGTTTAAGGTGCTAGCACCTTAGGGGCCTCAAGCTTCAAATCTCAAAATATGGGCTGCTAGGGAACAAGCTCTTTTTGGGCCTAATGAATTCTTCTTCTTCCTTAGATTCTTGAAATATATAGCAGTTTTTAAGGAACAAAACTCCTACTCTAGAGAAGATTCTCTTGACAATTAAATGGGTGAAATGATCTAGAGAGGGAGGAAGCACCTTAATATGCTCCTCCCCTAGGGTTTTAAACAAGCAATAATAAAATCTTCAATATGAACAAGTAAATTTACCATAAACATTCAATGCATGAAATGGAATTGCAGATTTTACTTAATTCACTAAGAATTGTTAAAATATTAGGTATTACTCGTTTTACCATGAACAATATCACTATTGTCATCGTGAACCATAGGCATAGCCACGCAGAGCACCATAACCGAAATTTGGAGAGATGAGGGCCGGAAGCGCCAGATTTTCAAAATCTCTGGGCGGGGCGTTTTATATAATACATAAAAATATATATTTTGATGCATATATATATATATATATAAAACATCGCGGCATGTTGAATCAATTGCGAAAAACATGAAACTTGTAGATATAAGATCATTTAATTAATTGATTAGTGATGATCATTAAAGCATCAACCATTTAATTTACATGAGTACATAGTAACATGCCCTACATACCAACATCAATCATAAACATTTTGTGGGACGCCAACATTAAAGCATCATAACATCCAATCATAAGCTTCAAAGGTAAATTGTCATGTAGTGTTCTTAAGTTCATAACTTCATAACTTCATTGTTTTCAAAATAAGCCATAATAAGGAGTCAAAATTTGAAGACTCAAGAGATAAAGTACTAAGGGTACTGAGACTGCTACAAACATGAAACAAAAGATCTGATACCTTGGTAGCAACAGCAGCAAGTACTAAGTACATGCTCTAAGTTTTCCTCTTGCCACCGAGAAACTTCTAGTTTCCTTCTCCACGTGATCTTTGAATAAGGCGAGGAGCGGTGGAAGTGATGGCGGAACCACGACCAGCAATTGAATGGCATAAAATGTGATAATGGGCGTTACGTAGATAAAGGTAAAATTGATGAATCTAGAACCCTTAGTGGATGGGGCGGCATGTCTCCTCGAGGGGAATATGATTGCCATCATGATCACTCAAAAGTTCCTCTTGCAAGAGCTCTAAAACAATGGTTCCATCATGTAAGTTAGTCTCCTCCTGAACATTCATCCCAAGTCATATCTCTTTTTACAAAGGGGCATTCCCCACCGCATCCGCGATGTCGCATTAACGGCATCAAGTTGCCAATGCGCATAAACCAAGAAAGCACTACGCTCATTACGCATTCAGGATTTATTTCCTCTTTACATTGTGGATGAAGTTGTAGGTGCTCCAACACCTCTCGCAGAAGAGGTGTTAATGACTAGAAAGCACCTTCACCACCAATTGATGCAAATATGTGGTAGAGGAGACATACATGTTCCACCATCGATAGCACCCAACCAGTCTCGATATTTGGTTGCATGCAAGTTACCAAAGACTCCATGCTCCTTGATGTATTTGCTCAATTAAGCTTTGTGCCAGGCACACTCTCTTCATCATGTAGCAACCGATGCAAGCATATATCAATTTACCCTCTACGGATCTATGTCGGCGGACTTCTCCTTTCCCCACCCGGGTCTTTGGTTAGGAGCCAACCAAGATGAAGAATAATATTTTGGGGGTAAGGACATATGCCGAGGGGCATGGGTGGAACATTCAAATTATCCCACCTTTTGACCACAAGTTTATGGATATGATCATACAAGATCGCATCCCTCGGTTGAACAATGTCTTTGATTTGGCTTACAGCATGTTGTACATCTGCTCATACGCCTCTCCAATCAGTGGGTTGTATGCGCAAGCGGGATGTAATGTAAATGGGTTTGGTGAACTGTAGAATATATCGAACCTTTTGCCAAAAAATGGCCATCAAGAGCTGTGTCCTCCACCTCACGAAAGTCACTTCTCGGATACGGGTGCTTATGCATCCCACATAGATTCTTTCTCACACCGGTATAGGAACCTATGTATTTTGTATGACAATGGTGACATGTAAATTTTGTGGGTTCCACCCCTTTACCTCCCCAAGCCTTGTGACATGCGCTCCCGCAGGAGGTGTATTGCTTAATTCCTTCTATATCTCAGCATGAGTGCAGTATTTGTCCACTTCTATTTCTTTGTCACTATCACTTGATTATTTCGGCGTGAAGTTCCCACCACCACCATCAAAATAAAAATGGAACCAAAATGACATACCGTTTGACATTGTTGATATTATAGCCAGAGCTGCGGGAGTTATTTACATCCATGTGTAAACCTAGCGAGAATAGAATATTTCGGGAAGCAGAAGAAACCACAAGTGGATTGGCTAATAACTCTAGAAGACAAGTCAACTCAAAGGGATAATTTGTATTAGGTTATTATTAGCCTCCAAGAAGAAGAAGTCAGCTAAAAGGAAATATTATATACTAAGTAAATAGGCACCCGGAATGAGAATTCGGCCCAGGCGTTTGCCAGTTTTAGTATAAATATGGGACCGGTCCTCATTTTGGTGAGCAAATCTCAAAAGCTACGTGCCTGCCAATGCGCCGCTGCCCGGTTAAACTTGTTGTCGCGCAGAAGTTAAGGAGAAGTTGTTCCTTGATCTATAGTTTAGGTCTTATTGGGTTTTGAACTTTGGACTTCACGATTAGTTTGTTTCTTCTTCTTGCCCAGTGCGCTATCCTTGGAGAGAGAGTGCACTATCTTATTTGAAGCTATCTAGCCTAGGGTTTTGCTCAAAATGATTCTTTGTCAAGGTTAGGTGCTCGAGGGTGGCCCATTGGTTGGGTGACAATAGTGATATTGTCTATGGTTAAGCGAGAGCACATCCATTATATTCTACTTGAACATCATCATCATGATTATTTGATCCTTGATAATAACTTGCTACTTGCAATAGAAGATGGGAGAAATGGGAAAGAGTAGGAGAAAACATTCAAATATTCAACATAGCATAATCTACTAGTTTAACAAATGGATTTTATTTATTTTAAACAAGAAACAAGAGCGGGCTTAAGAGCCTACCTCTTTATCTCTCCAATGGTGGATTTGAATATGTGACTATGGTAGCCTTCAATCACCCTTCAAGCTCTAAATGGGAGCCTTCAATCTTTCTGCCAAGCTCTCCAATCTCCCTATGGAAGCCTTCCAATATCCCTTCCGGGTTTGTAATCCCTTCCAAGCTCTCAAATCTCTCCCTTAGATTTCTCCTTCAATATTCCCTCAATCCAATCAATAAATGCTTGAACACTCTCAAAACCCTCCTAGCAAAAATGAGTGAAATGAAATAGAATGAGAGAAAAATGGGGTGAGTCAGGTGTTTTATTCCTTAGAAACCCTAACCATACCTTTTCCTCTCTTATGGAACCTTGTCACCGGTACCCGCTACTCCCGAAAACAAAAAAATACCTTCTCTTGCCTCCTGCCTTGCTTGAAATGAAGGGAATCCTTAGGGGCGTTTTTAATGGAGGGCTTCGGGGGCCTTGGCTCCTAGGCGAGGAGTCACATTCCCTAAGCTGCTTTGGGAGAGGCGCCGGAGACCCAGTGAGCTCCCCATGACATAGGAGTCCATAACCTTGCTGCTAGATAGAATGATTTGGAGGCAATTATAGAACTGATAGATAACCGGGAGAGTGCATCTTTCTCAAAGATGGCACTCAGGACAAAAAGTCCCAAAACAACGAGAACAAGACAATACTCAAGCTGCATTAGTTAGATTCGCGGTTATAAGAATACCACCAAGAATGTCGAGAATACCACCAAAGAATGTCACCAAGAATACCAACAAGAGATACTAGAAGGTAGGGCACATGTCTTAGATGGGTAGCGCTAGATAGAGACCAAGAATCACCCAAAAAAAATTCTCCTTCCATTCTTGCAGTTGCAGCTCCAAACTTGCTATGCTTGAGAGGTCAGTGAGTACAAATGAGCTCTAGTGCCTCCTATTTATAGTGGTTTCATGCTTCTGGGGCGACTTGTCCTTCTAGAAGCTAATACTTTAATATTAATTCTTTTACTAATGAGCTTACATCTTCTAGGGTTTCACATTTGTTTAGGGTTTCTCTTGCTTTGAGATATTCTATTCTAGCCAAAGGTTACATGGGGTTAATACCTCCAGCGGCTACCATAATATCAACACTCCCTCCTAGCTGGGAGGTATTAAGCGTAATGGTCTCAAACACATCCATCCATTTCACATAGTATGGACAAGAGATCACATAGTCTTGTAGACCATTATACAGGTAGCATCATCCTTAGCCACATGATATCTCATGATCACCCAGATCAAGTCATGAGCATCATCATCACTATCCATCTGGTTGGAAATCATCTCCAACACTGCGGTTGTCACACCCGACCCTAAAACACCTTCAACACTATTGTTAGTCTCCATGGAAATCTAGTATTAGTACACAGTTACTACAATGCCTTCCAATAGATCCACAACAATGTCGATCCATAGTAGTACACAACTACATCGATTGGTACACAACCACTCCTAGTAGCACACAGCTACTATCTGGTGACATATAGTCGCTACCGATTGGAACACATCCACCAGCGTAACGCAATTTCGCTGTCGAGGAGACACCACGGTCTCCTGCAACCAACTAATAGCTGGCTATCACAATCGCGTTACAACAATCTTACGGGATCAAATCATTATCATCCTCGCACGATCTCACCGAGGGCCATACTCCGTAATTGTCGGGCATGATGCTAAATAAGTCAATCACTTTAGACCCAAGCGCTCAGCAGTGTGCTTGCATAAAGTGTTGCTCCAGCGGTGATATAGGGACCATTCTTCTAATCGGGACATCTGTCCTAGAAGACATACGTCCTAGAAGAATGACTGTCCCAACAAATGTTGAATGCCCTCAATGGGCTACAAGGACCATTCTTCTAATCCGAACATATGTCCTAGAAGAATGTCAGTCCTCCCAGATGCTGAAAGCCACACCATGGGCTACAAAGACCATTCCTACAGGAATGTCAGTCCCAGACTATTTTCTAATCGGGTCACCATATGTACCATAGAGATCAATCTCTACCCATATGTGCCTTAGAAAATATTGTTCCCGTATCAACCACCCTAATCGGGACACCGTGTCCTTAGGGGGCGGACTATTCAACCTGATCGGGCCATTAACTGTGCCACAGGAGAATATCGATCCTGAACCATTTTCCTAATCGAGCCACAATCTATACCTTAGGAGAATACCAATCCATGATACATCAACAATCTATCAACCTGGACCATTCTCCACAGGGAGAATGTCTGTCCACCAACAATCTGTTCTGCCTGGAACATTCTCTGCCTGGAGAATGTCTGTCCACCAACACATTGACTATCCATGATGCCACATATCAACACTCCCTCTCAACTGAGGAAGTCATCTCCTCCCTTTCAACCAAGGGAGGTATCTCCACTGTATCATCTCTAAAGTACTAGCATGATGCGAATGCATCATATCTAAGCTGTACTGTCATGATGTGGAGTATCATCTACATCATCTCTAAGCTGTACTAACATGATGTCAATACACCATCTCTAAGCTGTACTGGCATGATGC
The DNA here is from genome assembly GCA_010110895.2 of Picea sitchensis. NCBI lineage: Eukaryota > Viridiplantae > Streptophyta > Pinopsida > Pinales > Pinaceae > Picea > Picea sitchensis. The sequence goes on along the minus strand of SNQJ01S0067164.1, from coordinate 51,586 downwards.
AATTCATCTGCATCATCTCTAAGTTGTACTAGCATGATGCGAATGCATCACATCTAAGATGTACTAGCATGATGTCTCTTAAGACATCTGTATCATATCTAAGCTGTACTAGCATGATGCTGAAGCATCATATCTAAGCTGTACTAGCATGATATAGATCAACACTCCCTCTCAACCAAGGGAGCAATCTCCACAAGTCCTAGCTTGTCCCTCAAGTATGTAAACTTTATCTTGGATAGAGGCTTTGTCAAAATATCAGCTGTCTACTCATCGGTGGAGATGTACTGGAGAATCACTTCTCCCTTTTGGACTTTATCATGGATAAAATAGTACTTGATCTCAATGTGCTTTGACTTGTCATGGAACACATGGTTCTCTGAAAGCTTCACACAACTCTGATTATCACAATATATCACAGTCGAATCCAATACCTGATCAAATAGTCCAGAAACCAGCTTACGGAGCCATACTGCTTTCGTACAAGCGTCACAAGCTGCAATATACTCTGCTTCTGCAGTGATGAGTGCAACAAACTTCTGTTTCTTGCTAGCCCATGATATCATAACAGAGCCCAAACTGAAATGTATACCAGAAGCACTCTTTCTGTCATCTAACTCCCTGCCCAATCTGAATCAGTAAATCCATATAGCTGTACGTCACTGTTTGAGGCACATCTCAAGCCATAATTTAGAGTCCCACAAAGATATCTCAAAATGTGCTTTGTAGTGATCCAATGCTCATGTCTGGGTTCCACCTGGAACTGGCTCAACGTGTTCACAGCAAAGCAAATGTCTGGGTGGGTATTAACCAAGTACATCAATGAGCCAATCAACTGCCAGTACAGAGACGAGTCTACTGGATCAGAATCAGAGTCTCTCAACTTCCTCAGATCTGTCACCATGGGAGTTTCCATGGATTTGCAATCCATCATCCCAAACTTCTGAAGGATCTTTACAACATACTTCCCTTGTCCCAGGAGGATTTCACCACACTTCTGCTATACTTCTAGTCCCATAATGCATGAGACCAAGATCCTTCATATCGAATGTAGAGACTAACTCCCTCTTACATTGAAATAATGAGAGGCTCTGCACCTGTCAAAAACAAATCATCAACATATAGTAGTAAAAAACAAATCATCAACATATAGTAGTCAGATCACAGGTGCATCGTTCACAACCTTGTAATAAGGATATGGATCAACATAGCTCTTGGAAAATCCAAGTCTCGTCAAGTAACTGTCAATTCGTGCATACCAAGCTCTTGGAGCTTGCTTGAGTCCATACAAGGCCTTCGCCTTCTTCATACAATGGGTTTCTCTCGGGTGTACCTCAAAACCTTGAGGTTGCTCTATGTATACTCAATTACTCCATTGAGCAAAGCGGTCTTTACATCCCTTTGATGTAAACTCCAACCCATGGATGTTGCAAGAGATATGATGGCTCTAATAGAGGTGTATCTGGGAACTGGAGCAAAAGTCTCATCATAGTTTTCCCCCTCTTGTTGGGAGAACCCTCTAGCCACGATTCTTGCCTTGTGTTTATTGATACTCCCATCTATTGCATGCTTTATCTTGTAAACCCATTTTTAAGTGACTACAGACTTTCCTTCAGGTCTAGGTACGATTTCCCATACATCATGGCTTTCTTCCATTCTTTCTTATTGATTGACAACCAAAGATCCTCAAGTGTTTAAAACTTGGCTTCTTTTCGGAGAAAGCTTCTTTTGGAGTCATGTTCTTCAATATATGACGAGGACTTCTATTCTGAATATATACGGCTGTCATAACTGCTTCTCCCCATAGAAACATGGATAGATTCTGGTCATTCATCATTTCCTTGATAGATTCTTCAATGGATCGGTTCTTTCTTTCTGCTACACCATTCTGTTGAGGATTGTAGGGAGTAGTGAACTCCCTCCTAATCCTGACCTCTTTGTAGAATGTCTTGAAATCTTTTGAGTTATACTCTCCCGCTTAGTGAGGAGGTTGACATTGGTCCACACACATCTGAGTGAACGATGTCCAAAACTTCTTTTGCTTTACACGCTTCCTTTAGAATTGGTACTAGGTGAGATCACCTTCCTCACCACTTGATGGAGTCATCTGCTCCGTGTTTGCAACTGTCACTCTAGCTCCTTCTCGGAGCTATCTCTCGTGACTTGCTCGAAACAAGAAACATCAAGAGCAAAAGTATTTCCAATATCATTTTCATAAGAACATATCTATGGTAACAAGGATGGTAGTCATCATAGGCTTACCAAGGTGACTTGCCCAGGAGCAAAACAAGAAATAACTCCTAGAGGAGATGTTAGTTCATTTTGAAATAAGTGCAATGAGCATCTATATCAATAGTACTTACATGCAACCAAGTATACCTAGTAGTAATAGAATCTTTCCAAGATTGTTGTCACAACTATAGTGTTTACTAGTACGATAACAACTATCAAACTTGATATGTGCAAATTGAAACTTAACAATTTGATCAATCAAACCTGGAACAGGGAGCCTCAACTGCTTGTTCCTCTGAATGTACTGAATCCAAGATCATTACTTGGACAAGGTCTCTTGTACATTCCTTGCAAAACACACTCATGCTTTGCTAGATGTTATAACATGAAAAGCATATACAAGTGCATACCTTTGAAATTTTCAGCATCATTTAGCTTGTCTTCTAATATGAAACAAGACATCATCTTGACAAGAAGAGGTTAGAAACTAAATCAAAAAGGTTCAATGATTAGAACAAGCTAAAAACTCTGAAATTTCAACTTTGACCACAAAATCACTTTTGACCAAAAGTCAACCCTCGACTTTGACTTTGACCAAAAACTCAAACTTGACGTTTTTGATGGCTGAGGGCACCAGAGGGTGCATTAGGCTAGGGTGCACTGGAATACCCAAAAATTAGGTCCAACGCTTCACTTAAGGTGCCCAAAGAATTAGATTAGGGTTTGTTGCAGTTGCAAAATCAGAAACCCTAGTTGCAGCTGTAATTGGTGCTACAATGAGCTTGACAAAGAACTCCCGCTCTACCTTCTAGCGGTTAGACTGTCCTGAAGGTAGTGTGGGCCCATAACCTGTTAAAATATTCGATGTGCTCGTTTTACCACAAACAATATCACTATTGTCACCCAACCATAACCTTTGCTAGATAGAATGATTCCAGAAGCAACACTAGTACCAACAGATAACCAAGAGAGTGCATCTTTCTCCAAAGATAGCACACCAGAGAGGAAGTCCCAAAACCATAGAACAAGAACAATACTCAACTGCAACAGTTGCAGTTACCAAGAATACCACCAAGAATATCAGAATACCACCAAGAATGGCACCAAGTATACCACCAAGAGATACTAGAAGGTAGGGCGCATATCTTAGGCTAAATAGCGCTAGATAGAGAGACCAAGAATCACCTTAGAAAATCCACCTTCCATTCTTGCAGCTGCAACTCCAAACTTGCGCTATGCTTGAGAGAGTGAGTGAGTACAAATGAGCTCTAGCGGCTCCTATTTATAGTGGTTCTTATCACTTGTTTGGGCCGACTTGTCCTTCTAGAAGCTAATACTTTAATATTAATTCTTTTACTGAGTCGACTTCTCTTCTAGGGTTTCTACACATCTGTTTAGGGTTTCTCTTGCTTTCAAAATATTCTATTCTAGCCAAAGGCTACACATGGAGGTTAATAGCTCCTGCAGCTACCATAATATCAACAAGAATAATCAAGCACAAACCCTAGTTGCAGAATTTTCCACCAAAAATAAGCCGAGAGAAGTCCCAAAACATGTCCTCCAAGAGATAGCACACTAGTAAAGAGACCAATGTTGCCAATAGGGCGAAACTTTCAGATCCAAATCCTCTTGTGGGAGGAAAGTTATCATGAAAAATGAAAAGGCAAGGTCTTTATTTATACAAGACCTTGCAACAATAATTTGTCCATAATAAAAGAGGGCCGCCCCCTTTAATTTGCCTCTAAAATGTACATAAATGAAAAAATACATGAAATAAACCCTAGTAGGGTGATGTCATGCCCTAGAAGGGTGACATCATGCCTCCAAGGTAAGTAGTTAGGCCTTCAAAGGCCACATATCATGTCTCCAATGCTCAAGGGGGTGTCTCCTCGCTCGTGAGTCGTCGTGACACATCAAGACACCTCTGGATCCATCAAACCCTAGCCTCAAAAGAGGATGTCAAGGCTAGGAAGGTGACATCATAAGCCTCCAAAGGCCCCGTCCTGGTGCAAGAGGGGTGCAAACTCATTGCCAGGTGATGTCAAGGTGCCTCCAAAAGCAACATCCTCCATCCTCTGTGCACAAAAGCTCCGGGGTGCTCTGCCCAGCTTGTGGGCTTTTAGCCCATGTGTGTGGCATAATGACCAGACTGCTCAAAACCAAGTCCATCTATCAATCATCCAAGGTTCCAAGGATGTGAGAGCCACTGTCTGAGGGTGTTGAGTCACTGGATGACTCATTGCTCTTCATCACATGTGCACAGGCCTGCAATGGGGCACAACATCCTGGGAACAACCTAGGATATCCCTCAAAGAACCATGTCAGGGGCATTCAAAACAAAACAAAATATAAGACAAAGTAAACCAATGTTCATAACAGACGTTAGTCCTTAAATCATGCAAAGTAAGTTGATGTTTTAGATAGAAGTCATGTAGAACAATTCACCCCAGTATCCCCTTCAAGTATCACCCAAGCCCAAGACCTTGGGAAGATTACCAATTCTAAGTATGGGAGGGCCTTCATCCAACCCTATTAGGTGTGTGTTAGCACAAATTTCTACCCTCCAATCTGAGCTGATAAACCTGTTATGATAGCGGTACAAAGTTGGCTAATTATAGGAGAAATAGCCCCAGATGTCACGGGATAAACCTCTCTCCATTTAGGCTAGGCCTTGCTAGCCTCAGGGGGGAGTCCCTAGGCACAATGAAAGCACCTTGCTGGCTGATCTAAGGTCTGATACCTGTGTTAAAACTAAAAAATCAGCGAGCTGTTTTGTCTTGGACAGCATGTAAAAGCAGTCCAAAGCAGTCCAAAGCAGTGAGAAAATCGATCTTATTTGCTTGGAGGGAACCTGCAGAGTTAGCACAATGATAATAGACTGGAAGAAGATGAAACTATTCAAAATGATTGAAATTAACCATGATAAACAGTTTAGAAAATGACATATCAAATTACAAATTTACCATAATATCGCCAAGAAAAGAGGTTTGAATGACAAACACACTTCTTTATTGATAAAGCTTCCAAGAGAGCTGATTGCACCACACTTGGCAAGCCTACAATCGATACAATGACTACTTTGGTCAAAGAGGAGCCAGTAGACTAGAGAAAGAGAGAAGAGAATGAGAGAGACACTATGCTGCTACTGCAAGAACCGATGAAATAAGCCAAGGCAAACCTCCAATATATAGCTAGAGGGGGCGCATATCTCAAGGAGAAGAAAGAGGGACGCATGAAGGGGGTAAAAATAGAGTCTAAATTTAGAGTGGGCGCATGAGTGCATGGGGGAGATAATTTTAGGAAACTCATGCGACCTTTCCTTCCATCATAAATTAATTATCATATGCTCCAATTTTAGGAATATGCGGCCTAGCCTAGGTGGATGCTACATCACTACCACATGTTGACCTCGAAGGTTGCCACTTGGCACTGCATGGACGATCACTGAACCTGCTAAATATAGAGGCAGCTAAAAATAGAAAAACTAAAAATAGAACCTCTAAAAATAGGGCTCTCTAAAAATAGATTCCTGGTTCTATTTTTAGAAAATTTTTCCACATACATACTGCCAAAAATAGAAAGTTTTTCGAATACCCTTGACTTTATACTCATTAATCTCGTCTTTCTGCAAGGGATCCGAATATGCCATCAGAACTGTCATGCGGGCCCTGATGCTCAACCTGCGAAAAATAGCAATCTGGGTGACATCATTCGAAAAAAGGTCCAAAGGTCTCTGGATGCTTCAAGGATCAATACTGCGCTCTCAGAATCTGAATCTGGGGCCTGCATCACAACTTGACAAAAATAGCAAGTTCCTGCATGTCGCCCGAAAAATTGTCATCGGGCCTAGAATCCTGCAAGGACTCATACTGTATGCTCTGAACTGCCCCAAACTGTCAGGAGACCCACTCAAACCGTGCCTCCTAAAAAGTAGCAACACATGTATACATCTCTCTCTCACAAATGCATGGAAACCAAGTAGACTGTTACTCTTGAACTAAGTAACCCTGTACTGATCATGTATCTGCCTCGTGTGTGAACCATCCTCCTGCTCAACATAAGTGCTAAAAGCCTGGGAAAATCTCATTATGCCAACCAAAGTGCTGCATGTTGGCTCTTAACCCTCAAGACTTTCAAGGGTGAAAATCTAGGGGTTAACAATGTGCCACCTGAACAATAAGTTACCCAACTAGAGACATAGGTCTCGAGAGTGATAAGGGAAAGTAAAAACCCATCAAGAGCAAGTGTGAGTGTGATATGGCATTAGTCTTCCTTCATGGCTTATGGTGTCCATTTCTATGAGTGCCTTTGTAGAGGTGGCGCTTGCTTGCTTGAGATACCCTTTCCTTGGTAGTTTTTGCATTTCAAACCCCTTATTTTGCCTTTTGATACCCAATAATTATTTGCAAGTCCCCTTTACAAGGTTTCAAGCTTCATTCCTTTATATTTCACTGGGCAATAGTTCTTTATAATTGGTGCATTCATTCGCATCCGAACAAGGGCGATTACCATTAGAGGGGGTAGAGCTCAAGTTGGCCTGAGGCATTTATGGCCGCCTTTATAATCTAGAAATGATATATATATATATAGCAGTTGCATCATCCGCTGGGCTTTCAACTTCTTCTCATGAGAGAATGGGCCATAGCCGAAGTTCGGGATATATGAAAAGATTTATGATGGAAAATGTTAAGTATGATTGGGAACGAAACGCTACCCTTGGGAGGGGACCCCCAGTATTACTTCTTTTCTCTGGGCGATGACAAAACGGGACTAGGGCACAAAAGCTGACCACCAAGGTGAAACAAGGCAACCAAGACAATTTCTCAAGCAAGTGATCCACTATCCAACTTCAACCAAAGATCCTTGTTTACATGCCCAATAAATTAAAAACAACTAACCATACCTCATGGTGACGTTGGCTTACCATGCCCCATAACCTGGGTTGCTTGAATGTGATGAGCCTTGGTTGATTTGTGTTGGGAGGCGAATCAGGGGGGCTGCTGGGCTCTGTTGGTCAATCTGGCTCTCGACATTCCATGTCTTCTACCCGTGGGCCTTGAGACATGATCTCCTTAGTTATGCTTAGGATGAGGGGGGTAACAGGTACCTCCCTAGGTACCCTATATTATCCCCCTAGCCATACTACATTCCATCCCCTTAGGAAAGCGTTGTCATCAACGCTTGTTATGAGGAAGTACAATCATATACCAGGGTCCCATGGATAAGCGTGGGCCGTAATGTTGAAGTAGGCTGGAGAACCGGGGTCCCATGTAGAAGTGCTAGCCACCATGTTGAAGCAGTTCAAGCTCCACTGTAAGCCTGGTTCCCATGCCCAAGTGCTCATGTGGACTCCTCGCTGAAGATACATGGACTCAGTAGTCAACTGAAAATGGTGCTCCAAATGTGTACACTAGTCATGTGGATCCAAATATGTAGATCCATCCATATCCAAAAGATCATCCACATAACACACTAGTACAAGCGAGTGAGCAAACTGAAAAATAGTAGGCATAGAAGGCTCTTGACTTCTCTCCATGATGTTCTATACATAAGGTGGAGTAGAGTCATAAAGTAGAAGATGAAAATAGTTATCATCACAAAAGTGACAACTGTCCATATACCAATCTGTTAGGCCAAGCATTGGGCAGGAATGATTACTCCACGGGATGATAATTGTATTAGCTTGTAGGTGAATAAATACATGAAATGGTGACTCCTGGTCTTCAATAACCGAAGACGATTCCTATTATCTATGACTCTTCATATTTACAATTATTTACATAGGAAGCGCAATCCCTAGGATTACGTGTCCAAAATCCCCCCCTTAATCTGAAAGGGTGTGTGTGAGTCCAAGCATCATTCTGAACTTCTCAAAATTTTCTCTTGCAAGTGCTTTGGTGAAGATGTCTGTAATTTGCTCATTTGTGGAACAATGTTTTAAGTGAATAGTCTTGGCCTCTACATGATATCAATTCAGGTGATACTTTGTGTTGATGTGCTTGGTTTGATCATGGAATCTGAGATTCTTGGCCAACTTGATTGCAAAAGTATTGTCAACTAGAAGAGGAGTAGAATTTACTTGTTTCTCCTGCAAATCTTCAAGTATTTTCTTGAGCCACACAATCTCCTTTGTTGCTTCTGCAGTTGCCACATATTCTGCCTCTGTTGTGGATTCCGCTGGAACTGTTGTTTGCATGATCTCTAGGAGACATCTGCTAATCCAAGATTCATGAGATAACCTGAAGTTGACACTCCATTTTCCTTATCCCCATCAAAGTTTGAATCAGAATATTCGATTAGGTTGAACTCATCTACCTTAGAGTATCCGAGTCCAAAATCTTGAGTTCCTTTCAAGTATTTCAGAACTCTTTTTGCAGTAGACCAATGTCCTTCACAAGGCTTTTGCATGAACCTGGAAAGAATCCCAACAAAAAATGAAATGTGTGGTCTGATGGTAGTAAGATAGATGAGACTTCCCACAAGTTGTCTATACTTGGTTGCATTCTCAAATTCACTCCCTTCTTTTGATGTGAGTTTCAAATTCTGTTCCATTGGAGTAGAAACAGGATTGCACTCAGCCATGCCAAACTTGTTCAAAAGTTCTCCAATGTACTTCTTCTGGGAGATGAATATGTACTTTGGATTTTGTATCACTTCAATTCCCAAATAGTAGTGAAGATGTCCCAAATTTGTCATTTGAAAGCCTTTCTTCAACTCTTTCTTTATGGATGCAATGTAGTTCTCATTGTTCCCTAATATGAACATATCATCTACAGATACTACAAGATACACAACAATTTTTCCAACTTTCTTGACAAACAAAGTTGCATCGTCAAGATTGAAATGCTTGAAATTTAATTTCAGATGATGCTCGGTTAACTTTTCATACCATGCTTGTGGTGCTTGTTTCAAGCCATACAAGGATTTGATGAGCTTGCATACCTTATGTTCTTATCCCTTCACAACAAAGCCTTTTGGTTGAGACATGAACACATTCTCTTTCAGGTCTCCATTCAAGAAAGCAGTTTTCACATCCATTTGATGAATTTTCCATCCATTTTGTGTTGCGATGGAAAATAGAGTGCGAATGGTAGCCCATTTTGTTGTGTGTGGGCAAAAGTCTCCTCATAATCAACACCTTCTTTCTGTGCAATCCTTTTTCCATGAGCCTTGCTTTGTGCTTGTCAAGTGAGCCATCTTATCTGTACTTGTTCTTGAATACCCACTTGCAACCAATCAGTTTGGTTCCATATGGAGGGTCCATCAACTTCCATGCCCTATTCTTGATGAGAGCATCATATTCCTTTTGCATAACTTCTTTCCATTCATCATGAGAAGTGGCTTCTTTAAAGGAAGTCGATTCATGGTTAGTAGATAAATTCAACTCACAATCATATGAAACATCCATATCTTCTACATCACCTGAGTTTGAATTATCTACATTACCATGATCTTGTTTTCAGGACAATCTGGTTCCTGTCTTTCTGACCTCATCAGGACGAACATTTTCAAGTGTTTTTGTGAGCCATTTTGGTTGACCTATCTGAGATGGTCCAGGTTACTCGATTGATTGAGATGGTGCTGAGTTCTCATCAAGCCTCAACTTCAATCCTCTTGATCACATCGTCTAAGTGATCTTCAGGTTCTGATGAAGTGGCAGGAACTTCTTCATGTGGGGGAGATGGTGCTACAAAAGGAGATTCCAGAGATTGACCCAAGATAGGGATTCCCCCTTCAAGATGTGGAATCTCATCATCAAATTCATGATATGTCTTTATACAAGTGAATTTGTCCAGATGATCAAGCTGCCTCTCAACAATTTCGTCTTTCTTGGTGGATTCAAGAAAGATCACATCTCTGGAAAGGATGAATTTCTTGTTTGTCTCATCGTAAAGACGATACCCCTTGGTGGTATTTGAGTACCCCAAGAAGATGCACTTTCGACTCCTTGCATCAAGCTTGCTTCTTTTCTCCTTAGGAATCAAGGCATAACAGGTGGAACCAAAGACCTTGAGATGCCTCACCGAAGGAATGTGGCCATACCACATTTCATATGGAGTCTTGTTTTTGATAGCATGAGATGGACACCTGTTTTTGACATTAACCGCACATAGAATTGCATCAGCCCAAAACATCAATTTAACATTCTTGAAAAACATCATGGAACGAACCATATTTAGGAGTGTCCTATTCATTCGTTCAACTACACCGTTTTGTTGGGGATTGTATGGAATTGTGGTTTGATGTTTGATCCCATGTTGGCGAAGGTAGCTTTCAAATTCATTAGAAGTATATTCTCTTCCATTGTTAGTGCGAATAGAGCCAATACGAGACTGAGCTTCATTTTGAATCCATACATGAAAATTTTTAAATGTTTCAAAAGCTTGAGATTTATCTTTCAGCAAGTATACCCAACACATCCTGGTGTAATCATCAATAAAGGACATTATATATTTATTTCCATTTGTAGAAGGAACAGGCATAGGGTTGCACAAATTAGAATGAATCAGTTCAAGCTTTCTACATGCTTTGGAAGTAGAATCATGGAAAAGTTTTTTGCTATGCTTTCCAAGGATACAAGCATCACATTGTTTCAGTTTTCTAGGAATGGTAGGCAGACCCGAAATATCATTCTTTTTCAATAAACAGAGACTGTCATAATCGACATGACCAAATCTAGCATGCCACAAAAGGCTAGATGACATTATACCTTCACCGTGATCAGAGAGGTATGTAGCATTGTGTGCATGGGCATATGTCCCATTCAGCTTCAACAATCTTCCATCTTCCATTCCGGTCATAACAAGCATGTTATCGAAATCCTTCCTTATCTCAACTTTGCCACTGATCATATGAACAGAGTGGCCTTGCTGTCTGATGTGCATAAAGGACAACAAGCTTCTTTGTAGCTCAGGAAGATAGAGTACATTGTGCAGAAGAAAATCCAGGAGTCTAGGCAACTTGAGCCTGATGGTGTCCATTCCCAAAGGTTTAAGACTGGACTTGTTTTTAAAATACACTATGCCATCTACATTGTCACCGAAGTCTTCAAAAGAGTCTCTTCGGAATGTCATATAAGAGGTTGCGCTTGTGTTGAGAAGCCATGCATTTTTTCAAGGACCATATGCAGTGTTAAATAAATCTTCTGTTACTCCTATATTACAGTGAGCAACAATGTAATGGGAAGATTCAGGTGGATTACCTTTTGCTGGTTTTGTAGGTTTACCTTTATCATCTTTCTTATTCTGTCTGTCTTCTTTGATCTTGTGCCATGGAACTCTGTAGTCATCTGCTTTATGTGACCCATTCTTTTTGCACCAGGTACAATGGAGATTGGATCTATCACCTTGGTTGTGTCTTCTCCCCCTGCCTCTGAAACTCTTTCTTCCATGTACACGTTCTCTTCTACTGCTTTCTCCTCTGGAAGAATCATGTTGTTTACTCTTGTCTTTCTGAGCAAGGTAAATAGTTTTGCCTGTTGAAGGAGCTAGCTTCTTTCC
>SNQJ01S0067162.1:99817-114184 GCA_010110895.2 Picea sitchensis | reverse complement strand
ATCAGAGATGCAACCATAAACACAGATATACAGTAATACATGATTTCTATTAATGAAAGAAATGTACAGAGACTGTAAAAATATAGAGTGAAAGACTCGCTAGAATGGTGGCAACTTATCTCTGAGAAGAGATGTGACGGCTAATCACATTTGCAAGAAGATGATTACAATGAGGATCTGAAGGCATTTTTACAATAAAAAAGAATGCCAAAAGTCCTAGACATCCAAAAACCTAACCCTAGGAGATGAAGCGCCAAAAGTCATGTGGGCCCCGTTTGGGTAAGTTAGTACATCAACTTCTCGGGGTCGTATCTTTTGCATACGATCTCTGTTTTAGGCGTATGATAGCTCGTTGGAAAGGTATCGTTGAGGAGATTCATTTTTGGGGCTCAATTATGCCTTTTACTATCATTGGGAACCTCTATGTCGAAAAACCTTCATTTAGGCCCTCAAAATGGCCTCGGAAGTTAAAACTTGCTAAAAATAGTAAATTGCCAAAATTGCCAGAAAACTGTTTTGAGCCAATCGAAAAAGGTGGGTGGCCACCGATATCCACCTGGATAATATAATCCTCAAATAACAGTAAGGGGGATCAATCAAGTTATGGAGAATATTTTCATGAACCTGGATACATTTTGTAATTGCTAATATTTTCCTTGAAGTTAATATAATGAAGTTCTGAACATTTCATGCGTTAAATTTCGTTTGAAGCTCTAAGTTTAATTAACAACATATCCCAGAAGGGCCCCCTGATATGTTTTGTCTCTATTTTTGAATTGTGTGATGGAAGTACTTCCTCTCATTTATTTGAATTTCTTTAATTTTACATATTTTTCGTTATTTGATTTTAAAGATTATTTTTCTTTGTACTGTCCTTTAGAAACATAGTCATTGTAATTTCCTGTAGATGCATAATTTTGAATTACAGACAATGCCACTTTTGTGTGGTGATTAATTATTTAGAACGATGATGTTAAACAATCAAATTATTGAGTGATATTCATCTACTGTGTTGTACCAATAATTATAAAAAAATATACTCCAAGATGAACTGAGTCTGTAAGTTGTCTTCTCAAGATATTTCATTTTAGGATTGGAAAGCTTAAGTTTACTTTTAGTTAACCTTCCAATCATACCCAGAAACAGTTCTTCTTGATTACATAATTGAATTGACCAAACATAGTCTATTTGCAAGCTAGCACAGAGAGTGACTTCTTGCAATCTGAGTCTCTACTAGACAATCAAACTTAAGTAATTGTGATCATAAGGGTTAATTTTTGTCCATGGGTCTAGTATTTGCAGTTTCATTTTTACTAGGAATCCTTAGGCAATTTCAAGACTAGTTCTACACATACTGTGTGTTTTTCCTCATAAGTTTACGCCTCTGTATTGATAATAAATGTTGAGGAATCTAAATCACTAGATCAACCCGACATGCACTTTCCACAATTGTGTTCTTAAATAATGAATGCCTAATCTCAACGAAAGCATGTAATTGCTTCCACATGTGCATAATGAAAATATATGGAAGGAGTGCTATCATAAGAGTTTGGTTATGAGTTATGCCTCTTATTCTAAAAATAAGTAGGGGTTTTTGTGAAGTTCCCCTTTAATTAAAATTTCAATTTCTCTTAGGACTGTTGTGAGCATTTTTTTGATGTTGTCAGAGCTAGGATCAGTTCATAATGTTGATAATTGATGAATGATGAGTTCCATAGCCACAAATCAATTGGTTTTTTCTTTGCTTCAATTCTTAACATCATCTAAGGGTTAATCTCATTGGGGTATGCATTAGATTGATCATGAACTAATATGGTTTAGTTTTTTCATGCTCGACATCCTTCTCTCCTTCTCTAATCTCACTTAGATCATTCCAAGACCAAAACTCGCTTTAAAACCAAATAAGATAACCATATTGATGGAAAAATATGAGATAGAGAAATTTTAATTTTTTTATATTTTAAATCAATTTATTTTAAAAATGAAGTGACAATATATTCCAAAGGTTTCCATTGATCACTTAGGCGATGGATGCGCTTGCCCAAGTAATCCATGAAGCCAAAATATATTCTCTTTCTCACCTCAATAAGGCCATAACACTCTCCAACTCAACAATTAAGGAAAATCCATCTCCATGAACTTGATTGAGTTGTTTACTATTCATAGTCCTTTTATATTGTAGGATAGCAATTCATGGCTATTGAGTGCTATTTTAAATCATGTTTTATGCACACATCTTACTTATTTGATTTTATCTTTGTTCCATAGAATACATAGAAGCCAAGATACAAGGTTTTCATGATTCATTCATTGTTTTATTTACAAGTTGCCATGAGACTTCAAACTCATACGTAAACCAAGCTACAAGCAAGGGTAAACCAAGTCAAAGAAAAAATTTATATATGTAAAAAATAATTTTGTAAAATAGTTTTGAATTTGAAGAGGGATTTGAGAACACAATTTAAATAAAAAAATGAAATTTCCCTTGCACACAAATTTTTGCATCTTACATACTCTTACATTTTCATGTTTGGGGATTGTTGGAAAAAGTGATTTGTTCTTTTTCTTTGTAATCCAAATTTTCAGCTCTTTCATATAAGCATAAGGAGTACTTTTATCACTCTTTTCAAGAGTGATTTTTATCTTCCTTTAAAACTTTCATGGATGCAATTTGAGATAAAAATTTCATTGCTTCATTTAGGGAAAACTAAAGTGTAATGGAAGGATTGAAACCAAATCTTGTATGCACATAGTGCACTTGTTTCTCAATTGCCTTTTAAAAAATTCAAGAGCTCACATTAAAGGAAAGTTTTGTCTTAAAGAGATAATGTTGAGGGATCCTTTTGACATTGCATGGAAAACCATTCATTAGTTTTAATGAGAAATATTAATGGTGAGTTAATGTTGATATGAAGGAAATGTGGTTCTATTTCAAGGGATTATATTCAATTACTTTCAAGAAAAATCCATGCAGATACATCTTTATATAATGCATTGCATCACAACATTGGAGTAAGTTCATGTGATCATGCCACCATTCATGCATACTTGATTTGATGAGACAAGCATTGGACCTTGAAAATCAATCAAGGCGCATTTTGGGCTTGTAAGGTATTGTTTTACCAATGTTTTTTAATGGATATCCTATCATTTTTAATGAATATTAGTTCATTATCATGGACCAATGGTGCATTGTGCATAATGAAAATGCAACAAGCATTGAGGTTACTCAAAACACTATTATGGTGCACTAAAACTTGGAACATGTCTAGAATGGTCCAAAATCATATGCATGGATAAATCATTACCTCTAATGAGCATGGTCCCCATTGTGTTAAATATGAGAAGCGTTGGTCCCCATTATATCACATTTCTTTGTTGAATAAGTAGACTCCATGGAACTATGAAATTGATCATGAAACTTGTATTTCACTTGCTTAGTTTTGAAAGTACTTGTATTTTGGTAGGAAATGACTTAATGTGACAATTTTGAGTAGTTGAGTATATTTGTTGTGACTGTGTCACACGATCTTGTCACAAGTTACAATATTTTACCAATATTAATAAAGTTTTTAATCCCCAACATAATCATTAAATAGTTTTATGTGAAACAAAGAAAATCACGATCATCATAGGGGTAAATCATGATCATCATAAGCATAATAATTCATCAACATAAAATAAACAAACACTTCAATTCATAGAACACGTGCCATGAAATGTGTGTGTGTATGTGTATTCAAAATCGTCTCAACTGTACATTTTTTACAAAGGCTCATTGTTCCTAATATACAAAATGACAACAAGTGCCCAAAGATGGAAGAATGACATATGGTGACCTAGATACAAAATGGCACTCATTGATCACTCATTTACTTCTACCACTCTCACAACTATCAAATGCATCTCAGAAGTAAACCTTTCCTCTCTTACTCAAAGCAAAACCTCGATGTGCTTTGTCTCTCTAGAGACTGGATAAAGAAACACCATTCTTATAAGTTTTTTTCCACAATGAATTAATAGACTTCACATAATGTGTAACATCCCTCATTTTGATTCTCGCAAATTATAATGTAATTGTATAAATTTGAATTAGGTTGGTGATCCGATATGATTGGGGCAAAGATCCCATACCAATTTGTTAGAAAAACAGGATCACAGAGAAATAAAATAAAACAAATGAGGAAATAAAACATAGAAGATACATAATACAATAGAGACATATATATACATGGTTCACCCAATGTGGGCTACGTCCACCAGAGAAATTTCCAGGTCCTTCCTTTATTATTATCATGCAAGTGAATGGATACAACCTACAACAAACTCGTTGTAACTTCCTCTTCTTTCTCTCACAGTCTCCTCACTCAGAATACAATATTCACAACAATGATACATAGTTGAAATACATTTCCCTCATAAAAGAAGGTTTCCTTCTAGGGGAAAAAACCCTAACATAACTTGTATCATTAGACTTGCAACTTTATAATGAACGGTCTAGATTTACAATGAAATTGAAATATACATTTACAAGGAAATTTTTCCTTTGGGGGCTTTGCCCTCGAACCCCCACATGGGGGGCGCTTTCCCTCGGACCCCGAAAAGGGGGTAACCCCCCTTTGCACTCCCCCGTGTGGAAGAGTGTACATTATTCTGGGGTGTAAAGTCTTCATGGGGTATAAACACGACTGAAAACAAAGACCTTTGAATCAGGAAGATAATCAAGATCCACAACCAACAATCTCCCACTTGTAGACTAATCTCAAGAAATCCATCACTGTTGTATATGATGGACTATGATCCTTCTTGGACCTGGAAAATTTCTCATCTTCATCTTCATGCTTGAAGACCAACTGAAACTGAGAAAGAACTCAGTTTTTGCATGATTACTCCCTTCAAATGTCTACAGGATTCTGGCAAGTGTGTATCTTTTACAACTTCAAATTTCCATCTTCCAATATGGATCATATGAAATGGTACCTGATATGTATATTCTTAGTATTCAAATGGAAGGTTGTGTTATTTTCAAGGTGAAAGGCACTCTCATTGTCACAGTACAACCTACTATTCTCCTACTTATTTCCCAATTCCTCCATAAACCTTTGTAACCAAATCATTTATTTACTAGCCTCTGTAGCAGCAAGATACTTTGCCTCTGTTGTTGAAAGTGAAACAACCTTTTTTAGTTTCGAAATCCAACTTACTGATGTTCCACCTATAGTAAAAATATACCCTATGGTTCTCCTCCTGCTATCTTTATCACCTTCCATATCTGAATCAACATATCCCTGTAGAATAATGTATAAACCTCCAAAACATAATGCATGAGTAGAAGTACCTCTCAAATACTTGAGAATCCACTTTACTGCCTCCCAATGTTCTTTACCTGGATTGTTCATATACCTACTCACAACTCCCACTGCACGTGCAATATCTGGTCTTGTGCAAACCATCTCATACATCAAGCTACCAACTGCTGATGAATAAGGGACCTTGTACATGTATTCTATCTCCTCCTGTGTCTTGGGACACATTTCCTTAGTTAATTTGAAACGGCTGGCCAAAGGTGTACTAACTGGTTTTGCATTCTGCATTCTAAACCTCTCCAAAACCTTATCTATGTAGTCACCCTGAGATAATGTCAATTTGCAATTTTTCCTGTCTCTTGTTATTCTCATGCCAAGGATTTTCTTTGCAGCACCCAAATCCTTCATTGCAAATGAATTAGATAATTTCTTCTTGAGCACATTTATATTCTGCAAATTACACCCTGCAACAAGCATGCCATCTACATACAATAGAAAGATAATATAGTTTCCATTTTCTAGCCTTTTAAAATAAACACAGTGATCAGAATGACATCTACTATAACCTTGTTCTTTCATAAACCTATCAAAATTCAAATACCACTTCCTTAGAACTTGTTTTAGGCCATAAAATCTCTTCTTCAGCCTGCATACCAAATTATCCTTTCCTTTGACCTCATACCCCTATGGCTACTGCATATAAATCTCTTCCTCCAAATCCCCATGGAGAAAAGTTGTTTTTACGTCTAACTGTTTAAGATGAAAATATTCTACTACCACAAGACTTAAAATAGTCCTAATTTAAGTCATTTTAATAATAGGATAAAGTATTTCATCAAAATCTATATATTTCTTTTGTGCAAACCCCTTTACAATTAGTCTAGCCTTGTACCTTTTTTTTCCTCCATCTTCTTCCTTCAACTTGTAAACCCATTTATTCTGTAATGCTCTTTTTCCTGTAGGAAACTAAACCAAATCCCAAGTCTGGTTGTTTACCAATGAATCCATTTCCTATTTCATGCCTTGCTCCCACTTCTTTTTGGTGTCTACCTACATTTTCTCTTCATAACATTCTAGTTCACCAAAATCAATCAAAAATAAATAATACAATGAAGGTGAGTATCGTTCAGGGGGTATACTTAACTTGGTAGATCTTCTAACAACACTTGTAGGGGTTTGAGGTACATGTTGATCCTGTTGTTGTACAATTTTATTTTCTGGTACCTTTGGAGTTTCTTTTCCAGTGATCTCATCAAGCACTGTGTATTCTGGTTTTTCTTTTATTTTGTTTCTTTCCTTGAAACCGATCTTTGTACATGACCTTATCATTTAATATGAAATATCTACTCCTAATGATTTTGTTATTTTCATAATCCCATAAGCGATAGCCAAAATCATTAACATCGTATCCAATAAAGCTACACTTCTTTGATTTTGCCTCAAGATCTGTTATGTTTTCTTTATCAATATGGACAAATGATTCACAACCAAAATTCTTCAAAAAAGAATAGTTTACCTTTTTACCTGTCCATGCCTCCTCTGGAATTATACCATCCAAAGAGCTTGAATGTCCTCTATTTATTAAGTAAACAAAAATATCTACAACATATTCCTAGAACTATAAGGGAAAACCAACATGCAATCTCATACTCCTTGCACGCTCCATGACTATCATGTTCATCCTTTCTGACACGCCATTTTCTTGTGGTGTTCCTGGAACTATCTTCCCTCTATGAATCTCATGGTGTGAAAAATAATCATCAAACTCCTTGCTGCAATATTCACCTCCATTGTTTGATTTGAGACACTTCAACCTTTTTCATGTCTCATTCTCAACCAAATCTTTCCATTTCTTAAAAGTATCAAAAACATCGGATTTTTGTCGAATGAAATAAACCCAAGTTTTTCTAGTTGCATCATAAATAAAAGTAAAATAATAATGAGAGCCACCAAGAGATGATACCTGAGTTGGTCCCCATACATTTGTATGCACAATATCTAACCTTTCACTCTTGTTTTATTTTCTGAGTCTGAGAAATATGACTCTCTTTTGTTTTCCATAAACACAATGCTCACAGAAATCCAAATCAATTTGTTTAAGATCTGGCAACAAATTTCTTTTGTGAAGTATCTGCATCCCCTTCTCACTCATGTTTCCAAGCCTATGATGCCACAGTGTTGTATCCACTCCTATAGAAGCTAAAGAGATAGAGGAGTTAGTATTACTAGTACATAAATACAATGTACCTTCATTCTCTCATTTTTTTATCACTAATTATCCTTTGGTGACCTTCCACACCTTATCTGTAAATATGGATATACAACCTTCAATTGCCAACTACCCTGTTGAAATAAGATTTTTCCATAGATCTAGAACATGTCTTACCTCTTTCAACAACCATTGGTTTCCATTGATTTTCTTTATTTTTACCTTTCCCATTCCAAGAATTTTGCATGGTGCATCATCACCTAAATGAACCTGTCCAAAGTCACCTTGAACATAATCTAGAAAAGGTTTCCTATGGGGTGTGGCATGAAATGAATCCCCTGAATCTACTACTCAAGACTCATAAACATTATCTACAGAAAGAATCAAAGCATCTTGTAACACATCACCTCTTACATTTGCTTCCTGATTTTTCTCATGTTGTCCATCTCTTTGTTTCTTTGGAGCTCTGTTGTCTTTCTTTAGATGTCCTTTCTTCCCACAATTCCAACGCTCTATCTTTCCAAATATGGATTTGAATATGCCCTTCCTAGAATTCCCATGGTTCCCTGAGCCCTTTCCTCTATCCTTTTATCTTCCCCTGTTCTCCATGTTCAATTCATTACCTGATGTCTCACCTGTGATTTTCCGTCTCATTTCCTCACTAAGGATACCACCAACAACATCATTAAATTTTAAATTATTTGAACCAGAGATAGAGTTACTTACAACCATGACCAAGATGTTCCAGCTTTCTGCCAATGAGCATAATATTAGAAGAGCCCTAACCTCATAATCAAAGTCCACTTTTACAGAACTTAGTTGATTAGTAACCGTATTAAATTCATTTAAATGATCTGCAATAGACCCACCTTATGATATCTTCATATTAAATAACCTCATCATTAGAAAAACCTTATTGGACACCGAGGGTTTTTCATACAGTTTAGCCAATGCATCCATCAACTCCTTCATTGTCTTTTCTTTCGAATTATTTAAATCCATCAACGCTCCCAGGCTCAACCGTATCATTCCTAGTGCCTTTCTGTCAATAACCTCCCATTCTTCATCCTTCATGGCCATCGACTTATTTTCTATTCAACACAATGGTAGGAATAGATCCTTTTGATATAAATAATCTTCCATCTACATCTTCCATAACTGGTAGTTTTGGCCATTAAATTTCTCGACCTTAAACTTTCCATCTTACGCCATTTCTCCCACTCGAACCAGGAACCCGCTTTTCCTGCAAGTTACCTTTTGCTCTGATACTAGTTGTTAGAAAAAGCAGGATCGTGGAGAAATAAAATAAAATAAAATTTAGAAATAAAACACAGAAGATACATAATACAATAGAGACATAGATATATGTGGTTCGCCCAGTGTGGGCTACGTCCACGAGAGAATTTTCTAGGTCCTTCCTTTATTATTATCCAACAAATGAAGGGATACAACCTACAACAAACCCTTTGTAACTTCCTCTTCTTTCTCTCACAGTCTCCTCACTTAGAATACAATATTCACAACAACAATACATAGCCAAAATAAATTTCCCTCATAAAAGAGGGTTTCCTTCTAGGGAAAAAAACCCTAACATAAATTTTATCGTCAGATATGTGACCTTATAATGAATGGTCCAAATTTACAATGAAATTACAATATACATTTACAAGGCAATTTTTCCTTCGGGGTCCCGCTTGCCCTCGGACCCCGCAGAGGGGGTAACCCCCATTTGCACTCCCTCGCATGTAAGAATGTACACTCTTCTGGGGTGTAATTTCTTCATGGGGTATAAACATGGCGGAAAACAAAGAGCTCTGAATCAGGAAGATAATCAGGCTCTACAACCAATGCAATTAATCTGGCAAAGGGCCAAATTGTATATTATAAACATCAAATAAATTAATTAAATTAGCAATTGTTGGATGTGATACGAGAATGATGAAAATGATTAGGGGATATGATTCCACAAGAGAAAGGGGTCCAAGGGGGATTTTATTCATGGGTATTAATCCAACCCACATTACTAAATTGTTATCTTTGTGTATAACCTTCTATTTGTTGTGTTGAGTGTTCCCAAAGACAATCATTTACTTCATGTAAGAGGGTGGGTGTTACACATTATTTTGTCACAACTAATGATGTTCACCTACTCTTTATCATTTAAAAATTAAAATCCATGATTGAAAGAAGTAAACCATTAAAACCATAATTTATGAAAGTGTTGCATGTTACACCACTGCAACATGCGACGCCCTTAAGTGTCGCATTTTGCAACACTACATACTTCGACAATGTCTCATGTTGCTAGTTCACATGGTGCACATTGTTTGAAAGAAAGTAAAATGGATAAATTCAAGAAGTTTCTAGAAGAGAAGCTTTGAACATGAAGTGTCCTCCAATCAGTTTACATCTCACCCATACTCCTAATTTGGAGAGATCCTAAACTCTCATCCTTTCCTCTTCAATCTATAAATGGAGACTTATTTCATGAGGAAAGGCTAATAGATGATGGAGAATAAATAGTAATGAATATTGGTTAATAGCTTTAACTTCTAATTTGTGATTAAGAGACTGTTATTAACTCTTTGATTATGAGAAATTCAGTTTGTGTCAAACTATTTAGTTGATGGTGATGGAACTCATGGACGAAATGTAGGTATTGGAGAAATGAATAGTTGGAAAGAGACTCACAACACCAAGGCGTTGGTTTTAACTCTTCCACTATTATTAATAGAGTAACATGTTTTCTTTCCTATAAAGATTGTTCATTGTTAATTCTCTTTATTACATTTCTCCTTGGTCATTTGTATAGATTTGTCAAAGTATTGTTGTTTCTTTCACTGGTTATCTTGTTTTCTTATATATGTTTTCCTTCAAAAGCCTCTGAATCAAGATAAGATCTACAATTAGCAAGGAAAACCATCGGTAAAAATGTATGGGTCCTTACTTATTAGTATTTCAATTGTATGAATCTAAGGTAAAGTAATATGTTCCGTGTTTTTTTTTCCCAAGATAGGGAGATTGGTCTGTGTATGCATTGGCTAATTTTTCCATCAACAGTCGGTGTGAGGAATCACATCCCATAGTTATTGGAGAGAACGAGGATGAAGTACAATAAACATCGGTCATAGTGAGCAGTCTACTGACTTGGGGAAAAGGAAATTTGTATGGCCAAAGAGGACAGTTTTTACATGGAGATTGTGGACAACAAGAGGAGAGTCGAGTGATAGGAAGTACACTAGCCATGGTGTTCTTGAAGGTAACCATTTTTAGGTTGTGTTTTATACTGGAAATGTGGCATGTGCATTGGTAAAATGGGTTGTAAGCCTGTAACACATTTTCCTGTTGAAGAAATGGCTCAAGATCCTTATGAAGGCGATTGTGAGCACTCCTAAAGAAGTTGAGAGTTTTTTAAGTCCCCAACTAAGATATTCATGAGAAAACTGAGTGCAGTAGAAGCCCTGATAAATGAATGGTACAGTCTGAGGGACTGTGAGCAGTGAA
Organism: Picea sitchensis; assembly: GCA_010110895.2. Taxonomy (NCBI): domain Eukaryota; kingdom Viridiplantae; phylum Streptophyta; class Pinopsida; order Pinales; family Pinaceae; genus Picea; species Picea sitchensis. Next base: position 103,165 of record SNQJ01S0067162.1, on the reverse strand, counting down.
GGGGGTATATTCCTTAGGTTGTGCAGGTTGCGGGGGAAGAGAGAGAGAGCTGGTGAATTGGAATTGTTATAGGAGTAGAACCCGGGTTCTAGGTTGTTGAGTGTGGAGAGTGGATATCCAGAGGGACAAATATCCTTGTGGAAATATAGCCTTAGTTCGGGGGTGGCCTATTGTTGAGGGAAAATGAACAACAATACCTATGGCTAAGAGGTTCATCGTTCATATGCAATCAATTGGTTACTTTATTAACAAATAGGTGTTATGTTGTTTTTATTATGAATATTTTGTTTTGTACATGAATATTTGAATGTCATGTATGTTTTTTGGTTTAATTGAACAATTGTATTCATGTTTTGATATATTTTTTTAGATGTATGTTAAATTATGGGCATGATGCCCCTTAGGTTATTTTATATGTATGGGGGCGTTTTTAATTTTTTTTTTAGCATGATAAGTTTTTTTATGCAATGAAAAGACTCATCTTTGATGGTTGGGTACGTCACATTATGGTATCATAGCTACGGGTTCAAACAATGAGGTTGTATGGGCCAGACTCAACATGTAGAAGCTAAAATTGCAGATTTAAAGCTTAGAGAATGTTTGCAATGTGGTTGTCGTATTTTTCTAGAAAAAAGCATGAGGAGATTGTCTGTAATTTCAGTGAATTCAAGTTATGGGGTTGAAATCCCCAATTTTAATCTCTAAATATGCATTTGTTGAGCTTGCAATTGGTCGAATTCTAGAAATTATAGTGTAACCATGAAGAATTGGGTGAAATTGGGAAAAGCCCCAATTTTGCAGTGAAATTGGTTGAGAATTCAAGATGGGAAAGCCACATTTTGTGTGCATAAGTGAATTTGATGCATACGGGGATAAAATGGCTAGAGAAAAAATAATTTCAGAGTCTCATGGCGGCCCTTGAAATTTTTGGAAATTATGTGTTTTTAAAAAAATGAAATTTCAGAAAATTTGGGTAATTTTTCATACCATGATGTCAGGATGACGTGGAATCCATGTGGTAGTGATTTGGAAGAGGTGACATGGAATAACATGGTGGTAGGTCCACAATATCAGTTAGTGGCAGGGTGGAAGGGTTTACGGTGCATGTGGAAGGTCCAATAGGTGACGTGGGATCCACATGTGTAGGGTGGTATAGCCAATACCATAAACCACTGTCGCATGGGAAGTGAAATGGTTTTGGTTCGGGACCTTCTATCATGTGACACCTTTAAGATCATTGCACATAGTAAGAAATTTGGAATGTCGCAACTTTGAGGGCTATTTGGCTTAGGTTGATGGACAATTGGTATGGATTGTTGATTGTCATTGATGCCAACAATTAGAGAGTGATATTGTAGATTGATGTCAACCCTTAGTGATTGATGTCAACCCTTGGAGAAATTCTAATAGCGAATTCTGGTAGCACAAAGTTTTGGGTAATGGATCCAAGGTTGTTTCATGTATAACAATATGATTTTTAATATATTTGAAGCTAATACTATTCTATATGGATATTAAATGTCATTCCATTTCTAGTGGTATGTGGAACGTCACATAACTCCTCACGGTTAGAGAGTTATGACCATGAGAAGTTGGAGAACCCAGGTTTGGGTAATGGACCCAAGTTTGTTTGATGTATAATTGTATGATTTTTGATATATTTGCAGGCAAGAATATTCTATATGGATAGTACATGTCATGCCATTTCAAGTGGTATGTGGAACGTCACATAACTCCTCACAGTTACAGAGTTATGGCCATGTGAAGTTGGAGAACCCTCATGAGTCATCTAGAAGCCCAAAAAAGTCAAAGTAGTCAATGTGATTTAAGATATTTTAAAAGGTAAATAATAAAATGAAGTGATGAGTGTACTGTAATTCAAATTGAATACAAAATAAATTATTTAAATAATAAAGTTAATGGAGAAATTACTAAATTGACAAGTGGTTAGAAGTGGGTTAGCCCTAAAATAAGGAAAGTGGTTTAAGATGGTTAGAAGGTAACCCTTTGAGGTAAAGTGAAGTGATGAGTGTACTATAAGTCAAAGTGGATACAAAATAAATTATTTAAATAATAAATTTAATTTATAAATTACTAATTGGACAAGTGGTTAGAAGTTGGTTAACCCTAAAATAAGGAAAGTGGGTTAAAATGGTTAAAAGGTAACCCCTTTGAGGAAGGTATATGAAAGTATAAATAAGAGGCAAGGCTCTCTAATTTTAATTACACTTGAGCATATTGAATATATATAGGTGATTGAGGTAACCAAAGGATATCTAAGCTGAATTTCAAAGGGAAGGTGGAGTAAAGAAGGCCAAAATTCTTTTGATGATGCTTTCTAAGGTATGTTATTTACAGGTCATCTCACCATTTTCACAATAAGGTTTTTCTAGAATGATTGAGACTGTGAAATTGAGAGGCCATTGAGGAAACATATACAAATACCTGTGGTATGAATTTCATCTTGTGGGTTGTTGTATTTTTGGAGTTACACTCCGTGGAAAATAGGGTTTGTGGCTAGTCCTGAAACTAGTCTAAAACAGGTGTTTTGGGTAAAATCATCATAACTTATTGATAAAAGATCCAAATTTGGTAAGACCAAATATGTTGGTTAGAGTACAATATGTAGTACTATTTTAAAATTTTCAGATCCATACAACAAACAGTCCTTGCGGGGCATGCTCTACAAGTTTGCTCTCTGGAATAAGTCAAAATTTCACAAGGTATGCTATTTTTGCTATAACTCCTTTTCTAAGAGGTTCCAAGTAGTGAAGCCTAGAGGAATTGCATAAAACACACTGAAGAAAATTGTGTACTATTTTCAAATCTTTATTCATTACAATTACATAGTTATGATTATTTCAAGTTAGGGTTGTTGACCAATCCAAAACTAGTCATGTGAGACTAAAGTAAAATTTGATGAAAATGCAGTCACTTGTTGTTAAAGTTAAGGGAGGTGTGCAGGTATCTGATCATATACACCAGGTCTATTACAAAGTTTCAAATCATATTTGGATGATGAAATTGATGAGGGATTTTTGTTTAGGTACATGTTGGGTACATGGTTGAGACAAGTAGTTGATGAGTTGGCACATACATGAGGTGTATAGTTGATGATGTTGGTACATCTTGATGAGACAAAGTTGATGAGTAATTGATACATTATTTTTACATACTTGGTACATGGTTGGAGGCACTTATTAGTATTATTGTTGACACATGATTTATAAATGATGTAGCATACTAGTATTGGTATATTATTAGAAGCACATATTGATCTTGGTGATGATTATGAGTTGTTGTGTTATGCTTGGTTGATGCACATCTTTGAGAGTTGTCTTGGTGATT
>SNQJ01S0067162.1:83020-99807 GCA_010110895.2 Picea sitchensis | reverse complement strand
ATCATGATCATGGTCAATCAAGGAAGAAATTCAGAAGGACTAAACCACAAAGAAGATCATTCACTCCCAGGTATGCAAATTTATTTTATGGTCATTGTTTTTATTGTACTAACTTTGGACATAAGGTTACAGATTGCAGGGATTATAAAAGAATTGTTCAAGCAATAAATGTCTATTTGCCCCCACGTAACATTGAATGTTACAAATGTCATAAATATGGACACATAGCTCATGATTGTAGAAGCATGATCGATACTTCCATGAAAGAGAACATTGATATCATATATAAGAAAGTATGGATAAGAAAACAGGAAGAATAGGTGAACAAATAGCATGTCCTAGAGATTGCAAGATTGGCAATAAAACAAGATGAAGAAAAATCTACAAAGAAAAAGAAGGATGTCAGATATAGAAAGGTTTGGAAAATAAATGAAAGAAAAGAAGGACAAGTAAATAAGGAACAGGTTCAAGAGATTGTACATTCAGGTATTGTAGTGAAAGATGAATCCATATACAAGAACAAAGAAGTCATATATTAGAGAGATGATGAATCTAGCAATGAAGATGATGATGAATACACATCAGAGCAGGAACTGTTATGAGACATCCGGCTTAGAGACTCCCAGGTAATATGAATATTAGACATGGGAGTCTATGTGATAGCTGTGACAGACTAAAGAACCATCCTTCGAGCAACTTGCATATTTTAAGAAGATAAATCCAGAGCAGTCAGCTTGCATATTTCAAATTCTAGAGGAAATTCACAGACTTTTGGACACTTTTGACACTATGACTATCTCACATGTATACAAGGACAGAAACATGACAACAGACACACTGTCAAAGGAATGTCTACAACTCTTACAAGGAAAATGGCACATTACGGAAAATAAAGGGGAAGACACAAATGCCTTCTACCACAAGCCATTCATAGATGAACAAGAACTTTTCCTTTTTTGAACTCACAAAACAAAGATTCAACCGATCACTCATACTTACAACTTGTAGATTCACTCATTTCTTTTACTCAACATTAGATAACAACATTATTGAAGGCTTAAAAAATTCTCTTTATTTCCAAAGAAAGACAGTCAAAAACCACAATAGTGGTGATTTTCTCCTGTATATAAAAGACTCTTATGATCATAAGACAGTACATCCAGTTATGGATGAGTTTTTGTTTTTTCTCCTAGAATAGACATGAGTAAAAGACACTCAAATGCCTACCTATATTCAAATATAGCACACACTTTCATAGTGTGTAGTGCTCTAGAAGCACCTACAAAATGTAATTTTGTCCTTCCCAAGGAATAAAAATTACGCTTTTTTCTTTGGAAAAAAAAATTAGAAAAAGTCTAGAAAAAAATAAAAATTTGAGGTTGTAGTTAGAACAACATTTTATGAAATGTTTCTACCAACAACACCTACCATGCTTGTAGGTGATTGAAAATCTTGGTTTCTGATGCAAATTTTGATGCCATTTTATGCCATATGTCTTTGTTGCCTTGACAGTTGGAGATGTTGTATGCAATATTATTGTGTCATTTTCACTATGAGGATATTGTTGGTCTTAACCATTCTCTTATTAATCAAGTGGTACTTTGGGGTAGTACTTCCATTCTGGTGGTATTTCCATTGATAGTGCTTCACACTCAAGCTATTATTTTTCCTTGACCTAGTAGGGGAACAACCAAGTGGGATGAATATGATGTTGTAGAATGAGAATGTTATTAGTGAATGGCTAGAGGAAGACATGACACAACATAGATCGACAATATGGAGAAACAAGGTGTAATACCCCTAGGACGAGCCCCAGTTGTAATATGAATTGAAACATGTTTTGTAGTCTAGTGAGATGATCAATTATAAGTTGGTAGGCTTATGTTTTATTAGGTCGGAGAGCCTAGGTGTTAAAGGCCAAGAGATTTTTTTGTACATGTAAATATTCATATTATTAAAATAAAAACATCACTGCGTGTGGACCAACCATGAAGAAAGAGTGATGGGGGACTAAGCTTCCACTAGGCTAGGTAAGGGAGAGGGGGATGAAAGGTTGGAAAGAGGGGTTAAGCCTAAGGGCTTAAGTCCAAGGGAATAATAGTTTATTATTATTCTGAAAGATGATTAGAGGGATATGTTTTGTCCTAAGTTCCTGGGAAAGAGAATGAATGCTAAATGAAGTGCATGCAGCTCTAGGAAGACAAGTGTCGACCTAGGCACATGCAGTTAAAGCTAAAGATTCAACTTATGTTGGGGGTTCGCTTCCCATTCTTTCATCCTATGTCTAACCTGTTTGGCCTCTATTGACGACCTCTGTATATTCACGCACCTCTGAAAACGCGAATTGGGGAAAAGTCAACCTATGTTTTCTTGAGAACGCAGCCTATCTGCACTTTCCAAAACCAAGTCATACCTTAACCAATTTTGGTTGCTGCCTTTCTTGAGCTGTATTGAACCGTTGTTGTTGTCCTCATCTTGCTGGAACTGAGTTGAATAATGGTTGAAGAAGTGGGTTGTCAGGCTCATGGTTGAAGACATAGGTTGTTAGGCTTGCGAGAAACTCTCTCCAGGTGAGAGAGTGTGCTGAGGAGGTGAGTTCTCTTGGAGGGAGTCTCGTAGCTGCTACAGAGCTCTGAGAATTATGGTCTGGTCTATTGCTGAAGCCCAAGGTAAGGAAGGTGGAGCAACCGATGGACTGTGTGACAGTGAAGGTGTATACTCCTGGGGTGGGATAAGCATGTGGGGAATGAGAGTCTATGAGAAGTGAGCATAAGTGTCTCCTAGGAGAGAATCCTTCCTCGTAAACTATGTGACTTCCTATTGACCTTGCCTATCCTAGGAATCCCTTGCCTGGTGGAGCTTAGTCCCAACACAGGGGTGACCTACTGCTGAGAGTGATGAATAGTGTGGTATAAGGATGGGAGGTTCATGGAAGGTCTACACATAGTTGGTGGTTTGACTCCAGTTAAAAGATAAGTATCATTTATGTGCTTAATTATGTATGTTATTCATGTCTGTGATTCCTGAAATGTATCATGTGTTCCATTTCATATAGGACTTACTATAAATTCTATTTGAGTCTATGTGATAGCAGTAACTCTCTGTTGTTTGTTTAAAACTCATGAAATATGCATTATATGTGTGTGTGTGTGTGTGTGTGTGTTCCATGGTGGCGTTTCCCGCTCAATTGAAGGCTGGGGCATCACAAATTGGTATCAGAGCTAACCATAGAAGACTAGGTAATTGTGTAGCGTTTCCCGATAGGCATGGTGATGGCTAGGGACATTACATTCTAGTATCAGAGCCAAGGTTTCAATGTTGATCCTAGATGGGCGAAGTTAGTGGAAGTTGAAGCAAAAGTTTCTAAAAATAATTGTTGTCGAAATGGACAAAATTCAAGTACAAAACGATGGTTCGAGAACTGAGCCTGGATGGGTCGGTTAAGTGGTCATGATGATCGAGGTTCCTGATGGAAATTGTGTCAAGAGGAACCAATTTCAAACCTCAGAACATTCCTAAGTGCCAAGAGGTTACCTTGGCAACATTATGAAGCTCAGGAGGTGTAGTGGTATTGTAAAACCTTGATAGACATGGTATTGGGCCACATAGTAATGTTGGCCATAGGATCTGTTCAAGAAGAGAAGGAAAAATCTTGACCGTCAAATCTGGTAATGTTGCGAGGCAGTTAGCCATAAGTTCCTTTGGAAATCCACGAAGAAAAGGAGTTCTTCTATGCCATGGATCCGAGGAGAAGAGTTTAATCGTTAGATCAAGCAATAGAAAATCATAATTTCGGAACTCGGGAGAAATGGAATGTGCTAATGCACAAACTACCGAAGTCTGAAGTTTCGACGTCAACGAGTAGACGTGGTGGGGCAGGATGACGTTTCCAGGGGTGACGTAGAACTTCCTAGACATGTCATGTGTCGCTACTTGAGTTGGTGACAACTGTAATATGTGGACCCGAAGGGTAAAGAAGTCCAGAAATTCAGAATTCGAGAGTCTAGAAGGGAGCAAGCACGAAAACTTATGAAACCTAAAGTTTTAGAGATCCGAATTTTCAAAGATCCGAGGTCCGAAGTCCCGAAGCTATGAAGTTTCAAAGTCTCGGAACTCCGAGGCCTGAAGTTCCACAATGGGTATCAACCGTGGATATTGGGTAGTCGTGGACTATTGATCCACCTTACTTCGCGAGTTCATTAATTTAGAAGTCTGAGAGACTGTTGAGATGTACTTTGAAGACTTTTGAAACCCGAAGTCTCGAGTAAGTGCCTATCGAGCTAGCACTAGGCCAAAACCCGTGGTCGCATGGGTTGGGCACTAAGAGAAAGGGGTTAGTGCTTGAAAAATTGTTGCAGAACAGAGTAGAACTCAACAAGGAAATATCTGCGGGAATTCTTTATTGATTGATAATCGTAGAGAATGAAATCTGAACGTTTTCTGGAATTACATTGGTTTATGAATACTGTGGAATTTGTTAAGGACTGATGGCTTGACAAATTTCGGTTGATTTCACATTGTATTGTAGAGTCAATGATTGTGAGAACCAAACAGTATTTCCATGGAGTGCAGCGAATGAAGGAGGTGTTAGCTCCCAAAATGAACCCGTCCCTTTGGTCACATTTTGTGGTGGATAACATGGCTATTGGTAGTTTTCTCAAATTATTTTTGAGTTTTTCTAGCTGCAAGGCTTAGGTGTTGATTTTGTTTTAGAAATAAGATGACCCACAAAAGTCCTCTTTTCAAAATTTTCATAAATTACTTTCAACAGCTAACGTGTGTTTAAAAGACGAGTGTTAGCTAGTGAAAGTGGTGACTTTCAACAGCTAAGGAGCATCTTTCATAGGTCCGTGCGCTGGTGAAAGTGTTGGTTTTCAAAACATCCAAAGAAGCATTGTCGTGGGTCGAGCGCTGGTGAAAGTGAAGACTTTCCACAGCTACAGAGCAATTCTTACGAGATCATGCGCTGATGAAAGTGAAGACTTTCAACAGCTAAAAGGGGTTTTTCACAGGATCATGCACTGGTGAAAGTGGTAAGTATCAACAGCTAAGGGGCGTTTTCCACGGGCCGTTGGTTGGAGAAAGCGACAATCACGTGCGTCTTATCCACGTTTCTAAAAATCTAATAATGATATGATCATCCCACATCATGCAAATCCAAATGATACGCTGATGAAAGTGGGTAATGATGGAGACTCAATTTTGCACGTCAAAATAGGATTACGATGCAGATCTTGTTCAGTGACGCATGCTGCACACTCATGGCGCCGGAAATGGTAATTTCAAATCTAGCAATTCAGGTACAGAGGTTGTACTGCCAGGCTGACAACATCAAATCAGATCATTGCTTCCATATCACACATGGTTCACGAAGGTTTTTTAAAGTTTCAAATGTTAGAAAACTGAGCCGACTCCCGAGTGCTTTCAACAGTGCAAAAACTCGGCTCGAACAGCAGTGGCAGGAGTTGATTTACAAAATTGTTGGGGTTTTCAAGCTATAGAATGGCGAGGAGACACAGTGGTTCTCTACTCAGGAAAGAGTTGGACAGCCTATCTTTTTTACAGACACATCCCGAAGTCCAGAAACATTTTTCAAACGCAGGGTGTATTGAATTCGTTGAGAGGTTGCAAAATGGTTGCCACCAGTCGACAACAGAAGCTTTTGCCAAAGCTTTCGATGGGAATAAGGCTCGTGTTGGGTCCTTGGAAATCATAGTAGATGAAGCTGCCATTGCTATAGCAACCAGCCTACCAAGATCGGGCCAGAGTTGGTTCAAAACCACTGCCACCAAAAACTTGAATTTCAGAGCTTATTTAAAGGAAGAGTGCAAGCACAACGCATGGAAGAAGGGCATGCCGGTTTCCTATCTAGAAGAGGAGTGGCAGGAGCTGTTTAAGGGCATCCAACTCTACATTACCTTAGAGGGCAGGTATGACAAACTCATGATGTATCATTTTAAGCTCCTGGACCATTTCACAGGCAAGAGTCTCCTCAAATTGCCTTTTTTCTTACATAAGAGTTTAACTAAGGTCTGCAAGAAAATCAGGGCTCAACCCCTAAGCATGAAGAATACTCTGTGCCACTTCGACCTCATTAAATTGATCATTCTAGAGGAATTAAAACAACAGGGAAGGAGCTGGCAGCATTTTCTATTCTGGGAGGGTTTTGAAACATAGACTTAACCTGTAATGAACAGGGGAAAGGTTCAAAGAAACAGTTGACTCCTCAAAGCAGTTCGAGGAAGAGGAGGACCCTGCCAGGACCTCCAGAAGATAAAATCTCTGGAGTGAAGTCCCACAGGTCAAAGAAAAGGTTAAGCTTTGAAACCACTATAGAAAATCCCACTGAGCAGCCTATAGAGAAGAGAACCAATATATTAAACTTTCCCTATACAGACTCAAAATCAGAGCAACGAGATCAATGCCCTGTCACCAAGAGTCCTGAGCAGTCAACTGAGTTTGCACAAAACTATGAGACCTTCACTCATATAGAGGAAGGAGAAACATCAAAAAGTTCTAAGTCAAAGAAATCTCAAAAAATCAAGCATCTGAAAGAGGTAATCGCTCAGCAAGAGGTTTTGGAATGGGTAATCAAAGAAAGGTATAAGAAGTTGTTTCATAACTTTGCAAAAACCAATGCTGTGTTTGAGAGACTGGCTCCGGAAAGTGTTAAAGAGAAGAAAAGAAAGAAAAAACTCACCAAAGAGTACAATAGTCTATGGTGGCTTGCCAAATGCCTTAAAAGGTAGATAAGAATATTGAAACAAAAACAAAGGCAAAAATCCCATCCAGATCTGAAGGTACTTGCTCAATTCATTGTTAATATGCAAGGTGAGAAATCAGAGACACACTGAGTTTTGATGGAATCAAAATTTTGAAGGTGAAAACTCATTTTGGGCGGAGTCAGGGCTTTCACCAGCGCAAAGCGATATTTTATGACCCATTAGCTGGTGAAAGGCAGCGCTTTCACCAGCTAACCAGCGAAATATTAAACGAGTTAGCTGTTGAAAGCTGGAAAAGAACTTTTTGAAACCAAGGACAGAACAGGTCATTTCTCACAGGTTATGAAGGAGTTCCAGAGTATCAAGGGAATGAAAATTGCTTGCAAAGGATTCAACATCAGAGATTTGAGGGAATTTTGGAAACTACATGTAAAACAAACTTCCTCAAATATCGACCATGAACGTTGGAGAAATCCAACTGTCAAGACAGGTGTTTTGCCACATTGCATCACATCAAAGATTCCAGGAGCTGAAGGATGCAGATGGCGAATTTTTGAGATTGAAGACAATTCGAGTGCTAAGTTTAGTTGTTAAGTCTTTATCTTCCTGTTGTTTAGTTAGATTTGAATTTCTTTTATTAAATACGGATCCATGTTTTTAGGATCTGTAAAACCAATTGTAAGAGGCTATAAATGCCTATTTTTGATATGAGATAAGGGTTCAAACTGGGAGATAGTTTATGTCACTGTATAGACTCTTTTTGCAGAAATAAAGTTCAGTTTCCTTTTGTTTGCAACATCAGAATTGTCCATCTTTCATTTTGTGTTCTTTGTTTTCAGTTTATTTTAGTTCATAAAGACTGTTATCTCTTTATTGAGCTCATAGAATTGAAATTAAAGGATTTCTCTCTGTCTTGTATTAAGCCCTACATTACCTTGTATTGTCAATCAAGAATAGTGTTCTGCATCCTCTCTTTCAATTATTTGATCTGATTGTTGTTTCCTGAAAGCACTGTATCTTTAGATGTGTAATGAGTTTTTTATTACATAAATCATTAAAGACCCCATTGTCCCAAACACATAAAAACCATTATTTCTAAGTTACCAAGCATCCTTAGCCTACAACCCAAAGGAGTTTCTTGGAGTGATAACAGGAGGCACAAAATGCTTCCAGTTCAAAAAATGAAGCAAGAGGAATGAATGTTCATTTGGGAATTGAAGGATCAAACTCCAATGGACATGGAGAAGGGATAAATAAGGATGGAAACATGATGAAAATCATTGAAAGATTGCAAAAGGATGTCTAGACTCACCGAGAAGATAATAGAAAGCTCATGAAAGCCAGGGATCAAAAGGGTGAATTCAACATAAAGTTGATATGGAGCCTAGAAAGGATAGAAAGGAAATTGGATAAGGAGAGTGACTCCAGTAAATTAGGAAGTCATAGGTCCCCTGATGTGAAGAGGAAATCCAAGAGTGTTGGAAGACACCATTGTCACTCCCAAGGATACTCCAAGAGGAGGGAACACAGTAGCTCAAGCCCATCTCCTACCAAAAAGCATAGGAGATCTAGAGTGGATGAGCTGAAGGGAGAAATGAACAAGATTAAGCCTCCACATTTGATGGGGAGCACCAGAAGGAGGAAGATGCCGAGACATGGTTGCTTGGCATGAGGAAATATTTTCAATTGTAGAATTATTCCCCTCATGCAGAAGGGAGAATAGCAATGTATCAACTAAAGGGAAAGGCATCCATGTGGTGGGACCAACTTGTGTAGGTGCATCACATTAAAGAGAAAAATGTTACTTGGAGGGAATTCAGAAGTATTTTGAAAACAAATACTTGACTAAGAGATACTATGACAGAAAGATGAAGGAGTTCTTTGAACTCAAGCTAGGTAGTATGTCCATTGATGAATATGAGCAGAGGTTTTTGGAATTGATGAAGTATGTTCCTTTCATCAAAGATGAGACTGTCAAAATTCAAAGGTATCTAAGTGGACTACCACCTTCCATCAGTGATAAGATCCAGTATGATGATCCTAAAACTATGGAAGAAACTATAATGAGAGAAAAATTTCTATATGAGCAACAAAGAGAAAATCATGTTTTCCAGAAGGCTTGGGAAGATAAGAAGAAATTCAAGATGGATCAGAGGAAGAAGGGAACTAATCCACCCTTTTTCAAAAACAATCCTCAAGGACAAACATCTTTTAGAGAGACCAGGAAGGCAGAAGTAGGTGGACAAATGCCAAGACAACCACCTATGGAATGTTGGGGTTATAAAGGAAATCATAGGTACAGGGATTTCCCCCCACAAAAGTGACGAAGTGAGAGCTATCCACAATGTTCAATAGGCAGAAACAATGGAAGACATGGGTAGTAGAATACCAAGGATCTATGCAGCCCTGGACAACAAACAAGATGAGTTTCAATCACACATGATTGAAGTTGAAGGTATGATAAAAAACCATGCCTTTACTATTTTAATTGACTCAGGGGCTAGTCATAGTTATATAGATCCCAGGATGGTGGAAAGTTTACAATTTCCAAGAAACAAGCATGGAAAATCTTGGTTAGTGCAGCTGGCTACAGGAACCAAAAGAAAAGTTATTGAGTTGGTTAAGGCCTGTCTAGTGGACATGAAAGGACTGAACACAAGAGATGAATTAAAATTTTTACCTTTAGGTTCCTACAACTGTCTAATTGGGATGAATTGGTTGAACCAACACCATGCCATCTTAGACTATTGTTACAGGACATTCACTTTCCTAGATGAAGAAGGAAACCCAAGGAAAGTTCAAGGAATTCCCAGAGCAGTTGCTATCAGAGAAATATCAGCAATGCAACTAAAGAAGTGCTATAGGAAAGGCTGCTAGATAATTGTAGCTCATATGGAAAGAGAACCTAAGGATAAGGTGTCAAATATTGAAGACCATGCAGTATTAAAAGATTATGAAGATGTATTCAAGGAGGTACTAGGACTACCCCTAAAGAGAGATATTGACTTCTCTATAAACCTGATTCCTGGAGCACCTCCAGTGTCGAAAACTCCTTACATAATGAGTACACAAGAGTTGAAAGAATTCCAATTGCATCTTGAATAACTTTTGAAGAAGGGGTATATATGCCCAAGTGTGTCACCTTGGGGTGCCCCAGTCCTGTTCGTGAAGAAGAAGGATGGGACGTTGAGATTGTTCATTGATTTCGGATAGTTGAACAAAGTGACCATTAAGAACAAGTATCCTTTGCCAAGGATCAATGATCTCTTTGATCAGTTAAAGGATGACAATATATTTTCAAAAATAGATCTCAGGTCAGGTTACCACTAGGTAAGGATAAAGAATGAAGACATCAACAAGACTGCCTTTAGAACAAGGTATGGTCATTATGAATTCATAGTGGTACCATTTGGATTATCAAATGCACCCGATGTTTTCATGTGCCTAATGAATGACGTATTCATGGAATATATAGACAATTTTGTCATAGTATTTTTGGATGACATCCTGGTGTATTCCAAGTGGAAGGAAGAGCATGAACAACATCTAAGGATGGTGTTGTAAGTGCTAAGAGAGAACTAGTTGTATGCCAAATTGAGCAAGTGATCATTCTATCAGAAGCAGATCCATTATTTGGGACATATCATTTCAAAAGATGGGATAGTTGTGGATCCTGAGAAGATAGAAGCCATTAGAGAATGGTCAACACCTAATAATGTGATAGAAGTCAGATCCTTTATGGGTCTAGCTAGCTATTACAGAAGGTTCATCGCAGGGTTTTCGAAAATTGCTCACCCAATCACTTCCTTGCAAAGGAAGGAGAAAATTTTTTAATGGACAGAAGAATGTGAGAGAAGCTTCCAGCGATTGAAGCAGTTGTTAACCAGTGCTCAAATCCTGTGAGTTGCAAATCTGAGTGAGGATTTCATGGTTTGCACAGATGCATGCAAAGAAGGACTGGGAGGAGTTCTCATCCAGAATGGGTTTGTAATATGTTATAAGTCTAAAAAATTGAAAGAGCATGAAAAGAACTATGCAACTCATGATTTGGAGCTGGAAACCATAGTGCACACCCTGAAGAAATGGAGGCACTACCTCATGGGAAGGAGGTTTGAAATCAGTACAGACCATCTTAGTTTGAAGTATGTGTTTGATCAACCAACCTTGAATGTTAGGCAGAGTAGATGGTTGGAATTCCTTTGTGAGTATGACTTTGATATCAATCATATCAAAGGAAAGGAGAACAAAGTAGTTGATTCCCTTAGCCGAAGAGTGCATGAACTAGATGCTACGTCCATTAGCATGTGCCAATCAGATTTGAAAGAAAGAATTGTGGAGGCTGCAAATCAGATTTGCAGTACATGGAATTGGTAGCAAAGTTACAACACGGTAAGATGCTACAGAAAGTGGAAGATTATAAATTGGAAGTTGATGGAATACTCGGGTACAAAAATAGAATCTATGTACCTAATTCCCAGGAATTGAGAATTATGATCTTGAGGTAATTGCATAATGTGCCTTATGTTGGGCACCCAAGATATCAGAAAACAATGGTAGCAGTCAAAATCCATTACTTTTGTCCAGGTATGAAGAAGGAAATTGAAGAATACATCGTCAGATGTATGGAGTGTTAGAAGGTCAAGGATGAACATAGGCACCCAGCAGGGTTGCTACAACCATTATCCATTTCTAAGTGGAAGTGGGAAGTGGTGACAATGGATTTCATCACAGGATTGCCCAAAACAAGCAAGCAATATGATTTCTCAATAGGAAGACTACCTACACTTGGTATAATTTGCCTACAACAATGGGTATCAAGAATAAATGAAGATGAGCCTGTTTGAAGCACTTTATGGCAGAAAGTGCAATACACCAATAAGTTGGGACAACCTAGTTGATAGAGCAATAGTTAGGCCAAAGTTTCTCAGGGAAATGGAAGAGAAAATGCTGAAGATTAAGCAGAATTTAAAGGCTGCACAAGACAGGCAGAAAATTTATGCTGATAAGAACAAAAACCACACGGACTTTAAAGTGGGTGATCATGTTTTCTTGAAAGTAAAATCCAACAGAAGTTCCCTAAAGTTGGGAAACTGTTCCAAACTGGCAGCCAGATATTGTGGGCCATTTGAATTCGTAGAAAGGATTGGGCCAGTTTCATATATGCTTGCATTGCCTGCATCCATGACTATACATAACGTGTTTCATGTTTCATTGCATAAGAAATATATACCTGATGCTAATCATGTTATTGATTGGAATGTGATTCAGGTGGAGCAAGAAGGCGTCTTGCAAGTGCATCCGATGCACATATTGGACCGAAAGAGAAAACAACTCCAGAATCGATCCATAGGGCTTGTAAAGGCCTAGTGGACCTGGTACAGACCTAAGGACGTGACATGGGAGCATGAGGATGTTATGTGGAAAAATACCTACATATTTTTGAAGATTTTGAAAATTTTGTTGATGTTGTGTAAATAAGTTGCACTGAGGACAATGCAAAAAATAGGGGAGGGGGATTGTAATACCCCTAGGATGAGCACCAATTGTAATATGAATTGAAACATGTTTTGTAGGATGGTGAGATGAGCAATCATAAGTTGGTAGGCTTATGTGTTATTAGGTCAGAAAGCCTAGGTGTTAAAGGCCAGGAGCCTGTTTTGTACAAGTAAATATTCATATTATTAATATAAAAACATCATTGTGTGTGGACCGACCACAAAGAAATAGTGATGGGGGACTAAGCTTCCACTAGGATGGGTAAGGGAGAGGGGGCTAAAAGGTTGGAAAGAGGAGTTAAGCCTAAGGGATTAAGTCCAAGGGAATACTAATTAATTATTATTCCAAAAGATGATTAGAGGGATATGTTTTGTCCTAAGTTCTTGGGAAAGGGAAAAAATGCTAAATGGAGTGCATGTAGCTCTAGGAAGACAGGTGTCGACCTAGGCACATGTAGTTAAAGGTGAAGATTCAACTCATGTTGGGGGTTCACTTCCCATTATTCCATCCTCTGTCTAACCCGTTTGAGCTCTGTCGACAACCTCTGCATCTTCACGCACCTCTGAAAACATGAACTGGGGAAAAGTCGACCTGTGTTTTCCTGAGAACCTATCCTATCTTCACTTGCCAAAACTGAGTCGTACCTTACCCAATTTTGGTTGTTGCCTTTCCTGAGATGTATTGAACCGTTGTTGTTGTCCTCATCTTGCTGGAAATGAATTGAAGACTGGTTGAAGAAGCGAGTTGCCAGGCCCCTGGTTAAAGAGGCAGGTTGTTAGGCCTGCGAGCAACTCTCTCCAGGTGAGAGAGTGCGTTGAGGAGGTGAGTTTTCCTGGAGGGAGTCCCGTAGCTTCTACAGAGCTCTGAGAATTTTGGTCTAGTCTGTTATTGAAGCCCAAGGTAAGGGAGGTGGAGCAGCCGATGGACTGTGTGACAGTGAAGGTGTATACTTCTGGGGTGGGATAGGCATGTGGGGAATGAGAGTCTATGAGTAGTGGGCGTAAGTGGCTCCTGGGAGAGAATCCTTCATTGTAAACTATGTGACTTCCTATTGACCTTTCCTAGCCTAGGAATCCCTTGCTTGGTGGAGCTTAGTCCCAACTCGGGGGTGACCTACTACTGAGAATGATGAGCAGTGTGGTCTAAGGATGGGAGGTTCGTGGAAGGTCTGCACGCAATTGATGGTTTGACTCCAGTTAAAAGATAAGTATCATTTATGTGCTTAATTATGTATGTTATGCATGTTTGTGATTCCTGAAATGTATCATGTGTTCCGTTGCATATAGGACTTACTGTTAATTCTATTTGAGTCTGTGTGATAATAGTAAGTTTGTGTTGNTGTATGTATGTTCCGCGGTGGCGTTGCCCTCTCAGCTGAAGGTTGGGGCCTCACAAATTCGTATCAAAGCTAATCATAGAAGACCAGGTAATTGTGTAGCATTGCCCGGTAGGCCTGGTGATGGCTGGGGATGTTACACAAGGTCACCACCAAAGGAAGAAAACATCTATTCACCATTGCATATGCAGGCACCTCAATTGCCACTAGCCCCAAATTGTTTACTACTAGTTTAGATTCCAATGAGTTAATTAGCAATGCTTTCTAATTTGCTAAATTTTTCTTATTTCTTTGAATATATACTTATTATTATTGGTAATGTAGATTATAGTAAAATCAATATCAACAGTGAGGTCCTTTAGAAACTTGAACTGAAAATCTAAATTTAACTTCTAATGGGTAAGGTATCTACCACATCGAATCCTATTACAAAGTCTCCCTGTCACCTTAAAAGGATAAAGAAAAATCCAAATCGAATCAACCTATTTCATTTGGAGAAATGTTTTCATCTTTGTGGGCTCTACCCATCACACATTTTCTCAAATTTCGTTAATTTTTTATGAAGTGGGTATTAAGGGTTTTAAGCCAGCTGAGTAGACATTATAGTTCTTTTCCTCTATTACGTGCACATGAAGAGATTGAAAAAGGAAATATATGGATTTTCAATGCAAATGATAGTGATATGACCTTATTTTTAATGCATGGATGTTCATTGCTCAGAGGAAAAGTGGGATGTTTTGTGGTTCGAGTTTGAGATATGAAGAGAAGGGTGTTTTTATTTTATTTATGGTTGGTCTAAATCTATTGGGGACTTATAGTCTCTACTACTCCTCCAAGTATGATGATAACAATGGCTATTTCATTTTGCATTTTATTCAAAACAAAACTAATGCACCATTTCTATATGTTTTCTTTCCTCTCTCCTGTAATGATTGTTGACCTTTCCTCTTCTAAATAAACAAAGCTCAACACTCTTTTCCTATCATATTAACTTCTTATGTCCCTAAACATCCTTGACATCTATGATGATTTTATACCTCTGTAGGCAATGTTTGAGGAGGGCATTGATTTAAGCAATTCAAGCGTGGATAATATTTTGAGAGTGTAGTCCTTTGTTAACAACCAAGTAGAACTGTATACAATACTTACTATTAAACCCTGCTAATTATATGATTAAGCTATGTGGGTTATTGAGTAGTTGTTTACAAGAATTGAGCTTGTTGTTTATTGTTTTTTCATTGAGAGCATGTGCATATTGTAATGTTCCTGACTTGGATAGTTTAGGAAACACTGCTAATGTGTGTGTAGGATTAATTGTTTACATCATATAAATGATCATACAAATAATAAATGCGACAAAGGACTGCAAAGTTTGTATTATGATATCTTTGTGGATTACAAAATGGTCGAATGCGACTAAATAAATTGACAATACTTGACTAGATCAACAGACAAAGGATCTTAGCCAGAATAGAAATAAGCAACTCAAAGATAATACCCAGAATATGGGAGAACTGCGGAATTAATGGATGCGTTGGGACTATTGCAACTCTGACGGTAACTACTGGAAGTCTGGAAAGTTCTCCCTGGGAGATATACTTCTCAGAATGGCTTGGAAGTTGTGCCAAATAATGTGCCCTTCTCTAGTCCTCAGTACTAGTATTTGTCGTAACCCTCTGCTAATGAATTTGGACCCCGAATGGATACCCCTGGGGGAATGCGCCCCTCTTCTTCTGGAAAAATGTGTCCTAGTGATTCCACCGTCGGAATTGGACGAGATATGTCTCAAAATGACCACCTTGGTCTATTGGGAAATGGGTCGAAAGGGTTTCACTGAATATGGTCTAATGCTTTCTTTGGAAACCCAAATGTGCTCGCCAAAAGTGTCGCACATCCAAGTCTGGAAAATGCATCCTAGTTGATTCCTCCATCGGAATATGATGAGGAACCATGTAAAAGATGTGCCTTTCCCTCCTCTCAAATGGGTCGGAGGGAAATCTCGGAATTCTCCCTGGATGGGATAAGTCGACTAAAAACCCTCTCAGAAGCTGGGCCCTCACTCTGGATGAATGCGCCCTTACTGTTGAACACTGTGTAACTGCTTCTGAAGAATGATGGAAGATCTGAATGATATTCCCGGTGACTAGGGTGTGTCTCTCAACACCAAAATCGACCAACTCATGTCTTCCTCCTGGAATCCACTGAACTATCTCTCCTGAGATGTGCCTCTTCTCCTCAATGACAAGTCATAATCTGCATAATGATGAATTAGGTCATTGACTCTTCCTTTATAGCTTTCCAAAACCCTAAATCATGCTGCAACCCTAATTCACTATTGACTTCTAAAACCCTAAATCACTGTTGAAACCCTAATTCACTGTTGACTTCTATTTTTAGCTCATAATGAATTAAAAGCGCTTTTAGCCCTTTTTAGCTCAATGTAACTTTCCGAATATAACACCTGTGACTGGAGTGACCTCTAGTAACCTTGTTTACCCCTCTTTGGCCCTAGATATAGTCTAACGGGGCATTTTAGACCATTAAGCCTCCTCTCTGGAGCTCATATTTGGAAAGGGACATTACAGTCCTCACTTCCCAAAATTGCTTGTCCTCGAGCAATACCAGTCTAGGGTGCTGCAATACCTGCTCGCTCTCCCAAGTAGAGTCCTCTACTGGAAGCCCTCTCCATTTGGTCAAACACTCTCTGATGACCCTTCCCCTTAGTTTCCGCTCCCAGAACTCCAAAATCTCCTCTGGAACTAACTCCAACTGCCCCTCCTCATCCAACAGGGAAAGCTCCTCGGATGTGCTAATGACTTGTCCCACTGCCCTTTTTAGGCAAGACACGTGGAATACGTTATGAATCTTTCTCCCCTCTGGAAGCTCTAGCTCGTAAGCAACCTCGCCTACTCGGCGCATGATCCTATAAGGACCATAAAATCTAGGCTTGAGCTTCTCGGCCCCACTCTTCTTCAGAGATGACTGTCTATAGGGTTGGAGTCTCAAGAAAACCAAATCTCCAACCTCAAAGCTGTGCTCTATCCTGTGTCTGTTCACACTTATCTTCTGTCGGTTTTGCGTCATTTGCAGGTTCTCTTTCAACAACTTGAGAATCTCCTGACTCTCTATGATCCAATCCTTGGCCTTGGGAGCTCTTCTCTCCTCGAAGACCAAGTCTACCAAAGTGGGAGCATCATATCTGTACAATGCTTGGAAGGGTTTCATACCAATGG
>SNQJ01S0067162.1:64728-80917 GCA_010110895.2 Picea sitchensis | reverse complement strand
CCAAGGTAATCATCCACTGAACTCCTAACACCACATCTGTGTCCGATAGGTCAACCACATAAAATGTGTCTCTCACTGTGTAGTTGCCTAACTTCATCTCTAAGTTTGGAACTTTGTCTATACACTCCACTATGCGGCCATCTGATACCGCAACATCAAACCCCTCAAACTCCTTTGTTTGAAGTTCTCGTCTCGATACTAGTGAAGCGTCGATGAAGTTGTGGGTGGCCCCACCATCTATCAGGGCAATTTCCCGTTGCACCTGAATAATCCCTATGATATGGAGGGTATCATACTTGGGAACACCAGAAAGGGTCGCTATGACTCCTCCCTTTGCTGGTTTCCTTCTGTTAGCCTGCTCTAGTGGTTGTGGGACTACTGGAGGATGGGATCCTACCGGTGTCGGTGGTATACGAGGAGGTTGCTCCTCTGTTGGTGTTGAATCCTCCTCTGAACTAGTGGATCCACTTTCCTACTCCTCCTCCTCACTGTCCATGTTGTCTGTTGCTACCTCAATATAATGGATCTCTTCCTTTCCCATGCATCTATGGCCTGGGACCCGAGGATCTCTGTAGCTAAAGCAAAGCTTCTTCCTCATAAGATCTCTCCTAGTCTCATCATCCAACTTCTCCTTGCTCTTCCATTCTCTTTGGAATGGATTCCTGTCTCGATCCCTTTGGGGCACAAATGGTTTGGAGAAATTTTTATTCTTTGGAACTGAGTCTGCCAGATCTCGAGTGTGAAGGATGGCATCCTGCAAAGTGGGAGGCCTGTATGCTTTCACCCATCCTCTCAAAGGTTCTGTGAGTCCTTCTGTGAATAGCATGATCAGCCTGGGCTCTGATATATCTGTCACTGCCATGGCTACCTGCTGAAAATCTGTGATGAACGCCTCTGTTGTGCCAATTTGTCTCAACTGGGCTAGATCCCTGAAGTGTATCTCAGGATCCTTCTTGTCAAACTTGTCCATGAGCTTATCTGTAAAATCCCTATAGTAGGTGATGCGACTCTGACCCAATGTCAACATTCCATGATACCACCACTCGTCTGCCTCACCCTCCAAGTGTAAGGTCGTGAAACTAATGGCCTCTGTCTCAGTCATCTGGTTGATCTTGTAATACGTGTCTAGCTTCTGTACCCAAGCTTTAGTGGTGTACTTGGATGATCTGTCGAAAGAACAGATGGTGAGTTTCCCAAATTTTTGGATGAAATCGAGGTTATGTCCCTGTTGTTGTTGTGGTCCTCCCCTCTGCGGCTCTCTGGGGCGGTTCTTGATTTTGAGTCGACAGTACTCGACTAAGGTCATGTATTGATGGAAGTCACGACCCAATGTTGTGTACTCCCTCCTATACTCTGCAATGTTGTCTGCATGAGTGGGTGGACTCTGTGCTATCGGTGGCAGTGCTACCACCGGGGGTGCCCTTTGGAAACTGGGAAACAAGGGTCTAGGAATCCTACTCGCAGAGGTGTATATGCGAGAGGGTGACTGGGGTCTACTACCTACTCCCGAGTTCCCCTATGCTGCATGCGAGACTTGTGTGTCTGGGGTGCCCACTCTAGCCAATTTATCAACCACCTGTGCCAAGGATTGAGACATGGTCTGTTGACTAGCTAACATATCGTTGATAACTTGCATGAATGTTTTCTCTGGATATACGGGGGCCTTGCCACTGCCCTTTGGTTGCTCATATCTATCTCCTAGCATCCTCTTAGTCTTGCGCTCAGCCTCATGCTCTGCCCTTCTCTCTGCTTCTTTGTGTGGCTCTTCCTCTTCCTCTGAGCTAGGAGGAAAAGGGGGGAAATCAAGCCTATGCCTTCTTTCCTTATGCCTATTGTAAGTGACATATTCATCACCTACGTGTTCACAACCCTCTGGGTCTTCTGCTGCACTCATTGTCTTTAGTCACAGGCAGACAAGACTAAATCTTTAATACCACTGTAATGTTCCCGACTCAGCTAGTCTAGGAAAAGCTTCTAATGTGTGTGTAGGATTAATTGTTTACAACATATAAATGATCATACAAATAATAAATGCGACAAAGGACTGCAAAGTTTGTATTATGATATCTCTGTGGATTACAAAATGGATGAATGTAGCTGAATAAACTGACAATACTTGACTAGATCAACAGACAAAGGATCTTAGCTAGAATACAAATAAGCAACTAAAATATAATACCCAGAATATGGGAGCACTGTGGAATCAATGGATGCGTTGGGACTATGGCAGCTCTGATGGTAATTGCTGGAAGTCTGGAAAGTTCACCCTGGGAGCTATACTTCTCGGAATGGCCTGGAAACTGTCACAAATGATGCGCCCTGCTCTAGTCCTCAGAACTAGTATCTGTCGGACCCCTCTGCTGATGAATCTGGACCCCGTATGGATACCTCTGGGGGAATGCACCCCTCTTCTTCTGGAAAAATGCATCCTAGTGATTCCACCATCGAAATCAAATGAGATATGTCTCAAAATGACCGCCTTAGTCTACTGGTAAATGCGTCAAAAGGGTTTCCCTGAATCTGGTCTGATGCTTGCTTTGGAACCCCAAATGTGCCCGCCAAAAGTGTCACACGTCTAAGTTTGGAAAATGCGTCCCAGTTGATTCCTTGTTAGAATCTGATGAGGAACTAGGAAAAATATGCACCCTGCCCTCCTCTCAAATGAGTCGGAGGAAAATCTCGGAATTCTCCCTGGATGGAATAAGTCGACTGTAAACCCTCTCAGAAGTTGTGCGTTCACTCTCGATGAATGCGCCCTTGCTGCTGAACACTGTGTAATTGTTGCTGAAGAATGATGGAAGACCTGAATGATCTTCTCGGTGACTAGAGTGTGTCTCTCAACACCAAAATCAACCAACTGGTGTCTTCCTCCTGGAATCCATTGAACTATCTCTCCTGAGATGCGCCTCTTCTCCTCAATGACAAGTCATAATCTGCATAATGATGAATTAGGCCGTTGACCCTTCCTTTATAGCTTTCCAAAACCCTAAATCATATTAAAACCCTAATTCATTGTTGACTTCCAAAACCCTAAATCACTGCTGAAACCCTAATTCACTGTTGACTTCTATTTTTAGCTCATAATGACTTAAAATCACTTTTAACCCTTTTTAGCTCAATGTAACTTTCTGAATATAACACCTATGACTTGAGTGACCTCTAGTAACCCCATTTACCCCTCTTTGGCCCTGGCTATAGTCTAATGGGGCGGTTTAGACCATTAAGCCTCCTCTATGGAGCTCCTATTTGAAAAGGGACATTACGTATATGGTGCATAACATCACCCTCCAATCCCTGTGCAGTAGGAAACAACAAATTCATTCTAGGCAAAAATACGTACATATTATGCATTGTATCAAGGAGTATGTAGTCTAACAGACAATAACTTATATAGTATATTAAGATGTATTGAGATGTATTGAGGAGTTGGCTTTGTTTGCCAATAATTTTAGTTGATTGGTTGCACTTATCAGTTTTTCAATCTACACAGGGATATGATTATACCAAATCATTGAAATATAAATTGAAGTCACTCCAGCAAAGAAACCAATGCTTCAATTCTTTCTAAACTAATGCTTCTTATAAACCTAGGAAGTTATGGAAGAAGCCCTACTTAAAGGAGCTATCCATGTCAATGCATTTAATACAATTGGATCTTCTTCTCTTGGCTTGACTATTGTAGCACTCCATCTAGAATTTATGCTATTTATCATGCTAGAAGGCATTGCATCAAAATTTGCTTTAAGGCAATGCATCTCATGAATGTTCATTGATACAAATTTATTAACTAACATTTTTTTTGAGAAAGCATAAGTGTTAATGCACACCAAATTACCAAGAATATTACCACTACTTGAACAATAAAACTTCAAAATTGAAATATAATAATATAGAATAAAAATAAAGTTTTTCATTTTCTTTAATTATAATAAAAAATACTATTTAGATTTTTCTTTATTGAATATTGAAAAAATAATAAGTCAAATATTGAACTTATATAGCCAATAATGTAATATGATATGGTCACATATTTTGTGTGCATATTTGAAAAAGGAGTAGGCTAACTTGGAAGTAAACAAACCCATTTTTCAGTCAAGCTCACTCCTATGAAAAATTGAAAAAAAATCCTACTATATAAACTTAACCACTCCTACTATATAAACTTAACTACTTAAATTTGACAATCCAACCATTCCTCAATAAATTTGGAACATTTTCAAACAAAAAAAAATTAAACCAAAAAAAATCAACCAAAAGGAAAAGTAAAACGTGTTAGAAAATCAAACCAAAAACTGAAAAGTAAAACGTGTTAGAAAATCAAACCAAAAACTAAAAAGTAAAACGTTTAGACTAACCTTGTTTTGTTTTATGTATTGTATGCTCCCTCTTGTTTTAAAAAGTCTTTGCATTTCCATTTCAAACACGGCGCCGTCTCTATATTTCATTTTCTCTCTCTATTCTTCTCTGTGTATGATTAATCAAATGAATTTGAATCAGTTTGAGAGCACATCTTCTTTTTGGGTGGGTGCGCAAGTGGGATGAATGTGCCCACGCGTTTGACAGCGCAACACAGCTCGTCTCCTTCGCTCTCCCATCGTCATCGTTACTGTTAAATAGTTGTGAGAAGGGGCATAGAACTTCAATTCTCTTCCCTATTCTCCTCTGCCTTTTCTTTTTCATTTCAATCTGCACATCGTCCTCACTGTGGGGCTTTTCCTTTGTTATTTCTTCTCCTCCGTTGCTAAGAGCCTCGTGACCAGCTTCATCATTTCATGGCCAATTGGACTCCCACAAGCACCATTGCCCATTGAATGATGAGGAACGCTGGTTATGAGCCTCATTGCCATGGATCTGCGCGGTCAATTGGAAGGAAATATGCGGAGTCAAATTGGCAGTTGCAGAAATGTGACTGACTTGACACTCTCTTTCAACAATCTGAGTGGAAATCCCAGGAGTTGGGTTCCTTGTGCATTTGCAGATTCCAGCCTTGGGAATTAACTGTCTTCCAGGTAGGGAAATCATCTCCTTAGACAATATGTTCGTGTTTATCATCTTAAATATAGTGAATTTAAGATTATGATATTATATTATCTTAAATCATAATCATCTCCTTAGACAATAGGGATCCCATGGCAATGTCATAATCAATGACGTCTGTTGTGATAAACTACATAGATGTGATTAAATGATCCCAAGATTCAAGTAATGAGCACAATAGGGTAACATCTTTGTCTTCATCTTCGTATTTTACTTCCATACTAGATAATTGACAAATTACAGCATTGAAAACGTTTAAATGATCGACAATTTTTGTGCCTTCTTTCATCTGTAAGCTATACAACTGCCTCTTCAAGAAGATTTTGTTCGTCAAGGACTTTGTCATGTAAAGACTTTCCGATCTATTCCATAAGCCTATTATTGTCTCCTCTCCGACGATATTTAACAGAACTTCATCTGCTAGACATAGATGAATGGCACTAAGAGCTCTTGCATCTTGATCTTCCCATTCCTCGTCTATCATGCTTGTTGGTTTCTTTGTACTGCCCGCCAATGCCTTTTGAAATCCTTGTTGTATGAGAAAATCCTACATCTTAAGATTCCATAGCTCGCAGTTGTTTTTTCCATTGAATTTCTTCATCTCAAACTTTGAACTTTAAACTTTGTCATTTACACAAACCAACCAAAAAAACACAACTTATAATAAACCAAACTCTTTAATATGGAGGAATAATTATATATCAAAGTTGAACCAAAAACTTATTAGTTAAAAGGTTTAAGAAAAGAAAAATATATATTTATATAAACCTTAAAACCTTTTACTAAAAAACGTCCACCTCAATTTTATAAAAACATCCTCCACTTCAACAAATTTTGTTGGAAATCATATAATTTATAAAGTCGATCCTTCATGTGCTTAATGAAAAAAAGATCCTTCATAAAATATGAAGGAACCTTGAGTTATGTGCATATAAAATAACCTTCATATCACTCCATGCATAGCACGATTTTCATACCATATGTGCATAAAACATAGCTCGAGCTTTTAAATTATTACAATGAAAAATGATTATCGCACCTCTAGGTCATCATTGGGTGTGAGGACTTTGAGGTATCGCTCCTATCGGAGCGATGATCTTCGTAAAGGTTATCGCGGGCTCACGGGGTGATAATCTTCAGAATTATGTAATTCTTAAGTGTGGGAGCGATTATTGCTCATCCGACATGGCTCACGGAGCGATAGGTAGAAAACCATCTCCCCCTGGAACGAATTTGTCTTGACACAAGGATCTAGGTCTTTCAACACTCACATTGAATCTCCATGCTCTGATTCTATAGGAACTCGCCCTCACACGCCAAATCTTGTACAATTCAACTTACCTGCTTTGATACTATTTGTTGGGCAGTGGAAGCATAAACCAAACAAGATTAAAAGATAGTAAGATTTAAGATTATAAACATACACAAAAATACAGTGAATTTATGTGGTAAAATTTTTCAAAAGGAAAACATTTACGGGGCAATAATAATCGATTTTCTTATTGTTGAAGGGAGAACTACAACAATCAAACTCGGTTTATAATTATCTCTCACACTCATCCCACATTCTTGCCTCTACAAACTTACATAAATATGGAACATCTCTCAAACAATTACATACATTTAATGTGCACCTAACTAAATTCTATTTTTAGCTGATTTATTTCAACTAAAAGCGAAATAATAAGAGCAAAGAATATACTCATATCCAAAAACAGAAAATTGATTAGTAACATTTTAACATATTTAAATTATTGTCAAATAAAGTAAATAATAATAAAAAAAATTATATACAGGAAATAAATTATTCATAAAAAAATCACATTCCTTTTTATACATACCTATTATATGTTGTAGCAAGTTTTTCTCTAACAAAAAAAACTCAATCCAACAAAGAAATGAAATTCTAACATAATATATATAAATAAAAGTTTTTATACATTTATAGATATTTTTAACACAATATAGAAGAACAAATTTTAAGAAAGAAATTACATTCCTTACATTTTCTTAACACAATACAAAAGATCATCTACTTAACACAATACAAAAGATCAAATGCAAGTAATAAAGGCACTTACAAGAGTATAAATGCAAATTGCACTTAAAATAATACATGAATATAATTACATATCAAATATACATATTATTTTTTAGAAAATAATTGTTCGCTTTTTATTTTTTCTCCTTCTCCTTTGTTATTTCTTGCTATTTTTTTAATAAGGATCCACATTAACTAACTGTAATTTTGAAAGTAGTGTATCGAGATTTATATAGGGAATTAATTCTTTCTATGAATCAATTGAATCAATTTTATGAAGTATTTTTGTTGCATCTAAAGAGGCTTCATGAATAACTAACTCTTTCAACGAGGAAAAATTGTCATCCATATTTTTACCTTATTTCTGAAAGGAAGAGTGGATTTCCTATCACACTTGTAAATGCTTATTCTCATTCTCCTCATTCTTATCATCACCATTTCTGGAAAATTCCATTTTTTTAATTTGTTTTTATCAACTTTTCTTTATGAGAATAAACGCGACCATGGACAAAATAAACTTGTAGATATCCAGGTAGATCACGTTCTATACATAACGCATTATTATTTAAAATTCAATTGAAAATTATAAACACAATTTTAACCAAATTGATTTTATGATTGACTTTTAAAATATATTATAACATTTTGATTTTATAATTGATCATTTATTAAATAAATCTTTTGGACAAAGAAAACTAATCTATAACAAACAAAGTAAGATTTTTTGTATAATATTTTTCTAAATTTATTCATATCCATCTCTCTATAACATTTTGACTTATAGTTATAGTTGGTCGTTTATTAAATTAATTAATTCGAACAAAAAAAATAACATATAACAAATAAAGTAGAAATTTGTGTATAATATTTTTTTCAAATTTATTTCTATTCATCTCACTAAAAATATTGTTGTCAATTGTTTTTTTCATTTTGTTTCGAAATGATAAGTTCACTTATTTTTGCAAGTTTGGATCTCCAACAAACATTTCATTATTTGGTGTTTTTAAGGTAAGTGTTTCCAATAAAAAATAAAAAATGTGGTAGTTTGTAAACATTTCATTTGGTAGAAAATATTTCACTTAATCCATACTTTGTATTAAAGAAAACCTTTATCAAAATTCTCCTCAATTCTCCTCATTATTAAATACAAAATTGTTAATGAGAAAATATAAGTGAAGTCTTTGAATATCCAAGCCTGAAGAAATGTAGTTCACAAATCCTTTCAAAGGAAGTATTGAAGTAAGTGAATCACTAGAGGTTGCACCAATTAATCTTGCAATACCAAAATTTGGTTATATGGTATGTCATGTCTTCATCTAAAATCACATGGCTGGGTTTTATATCATAATGCACTACTTACACATAAGAATAACGATGGAGATATTCCATGACATGGGTCACATATGTGGCAATGCATGCTTGTGTTCTCAATATCAATTCATAAACATCATCACCATTGATATCATGTCTATTAAGATACAAATGCTTCTCCATGTTTCCATTAAATATAAACCTAGATACTAAATCTTTGAAATGGAGATTGGAACATGAGGTTATGATTCTCACTAGATTCTAATGTCAAACCTTTTGTAGTACACCAAATTCTACTTTAAAATTATTATCAATTTGATCATTTTGCAATTAAAGAACTTTCACATCGACAAGTATTCCATCAATCAAAATTAATTTATAAACTGATCCAAAACTACTTTTTCCCAATGTTAAATTCTATGTGAATCTTTTGATATGAGATCCTGCTATACTCGAAGTTTAGGAAAAATTTCCAAAAAAAAATAAAGTTGAATTTCATATCCATAAACCCTTTACCCTTTTGAATTAGGAAAATTTCCTAAAAAAAAATTAAAGTTAAATTTCATATCCATATACCCTTTTGAAAGGAACCCAAAAGTAGGAATATAAAATAAATAATTCCACTTACTAAAAATATTCAAAAATGAAAAATGACCTTTTGATGTTGGACAAGAAAGTAACTTTAATACATATAGTCCAAAAACTATAGGATTTCTCATTAAGGACAAGATAATGACCTCACTTGCAAAAAAAAATCTTCCTTTTATGATTTTTTTTTGCAAATTGTTGAAAGACAATTTCAAATACTAAAACATTTTCAAGTTTTTAAGTGTACAATTGGTATTGTATCTAATTAGGAGTTGGAAGAGAGATTTTAGTTTACAAGACTTTGTCAATTACCAAGTGAATATGGAATAGAGTGTTTGAACCCATGTCTAGATAAATTCAAAGATTGTACTTTGTTGTAGATTCCAAGTTTTAATGGATTGACCTTAGTTAAATGATTGGTAGAAATGTGTATGCAATTTTACCAAGTTTTATAGATAAGGATTTTTTTTTAGTAAATTTCATGATAAATTCAAATAGAATCTAATAATTTTGTATGCTATGATTCTAGTGAGCATATTATAAGACATGCTAGACATTTAAAAATTTATAAAGATTTCTAAATTGGTAGTTATACTCTTTGATAATTGGTTGCAATGAAGGAGTATTCTTAGTTGTTGAAAGGGTGCAAGGGAATTAACAATATTTCTAGAGAGTGTTTTTTTTTTAATGTCCAAGAGCTTGACTTATTGTAACTATCTAAAGTCACCATTGATGTCTCCTTCTAATTTGTTGTCTCCTAAAGCCAATATTTATAATTTTCAAAAGTTTCCTAATGGTGAAACACTACCAATTAAAAAGTTTCCACTTGACTTTAGAAATGTGTACTAAGATTACCAATATGCAGAGGGATATTTCCTTGTATCATGTTTCTTCATAATGACAAAAATGTCAAATTGGTAGAAATTTTTCTTATGGGTAAGATACCACTTAGTTTATTATGCTCAAGTGTACCATTAAATGCAAACAATTAGTGAAAGATACAAGAAAGGGCATGGTTGTATCTGTACCATTATCAATTTGATTAGACTTTAATTTTAGTTTTCAAGAAAGGATGACTTCCCCAACATTATTAACATATTCCTAGACAATTATTGTTATCTAGAAAAAGTATTTATAATTTTGAAGAATTTCCAATATAATTTGGCATGTTTCCACTAAATTGATTTCCATCAAAAACTATACACCTGGTGTGGAACAATAAGTATCTACTTGTGAAACATATTCATATATATATATTATTACGCAATTATTCATACAATATAAACTTAATATTTAAATACAAATTATATTCAAGCTATTCATTTTATTATCCAACTGCTACCACTATAACCTCCAAGTCGTATTATCCAATTACTACCACTATAATACCCACGATGCCTCATACACGACACACAAGATAGGTCGGTGGTTTTGAACTCAAAACCTCATGAAATTTCATATCACGACACTTACCAATTAAACTACCCGAAGACTAAAATTTTATTAATTTATCAATAATAATAAATAACAATAAATATTTTTTAGTAAAAAATTATTTTAATTTTTTATTATAAATACAATACATTTACACAAAGTTATTGAAAATACTATTATAATCAAACTTAATACAAGGTTATTGAAAATACTACTATAATCAAACTTAATAAAAGTTGAAAAAAAAACATTATATATAATTTCTATTTAAAATAGATAAATAAATAAATAATATTTAATCACATTATTATATAAATAATATAAATAACATTCACAAATACATATTTTTTTTTTTACATAATATAATTAATTTTTTGTTTATATAATTTTAAAATCTTTGAAGTTTCTCACACCAAAAACCCATGAATCGAGGAAACCCAATTATGCCACAAATTTCAAACTATTAATCTATCTTACTCACTTCGGAAGAAATAGTGAGACGATTGGTTATCCTCACCCTCTCTCTCTATAAGAGATGATATTTAAGTTAATTAAATTAATTTAAATTAAATCACTTACCATTATGACACAATATATTATAGTTTTGATGCTCATTTTATGTTAGTAAGATGTCATGGCTCGGGAAAATAATACTTGTTAAATATTTTTTTACTAAATTTTGTTTTTATAGGTGTTAATGTGTTAATATTAATTAAATAATTTCTTATGTAGATTTGATAAATCTAGTTTTTATATAGGTTGAATATTTTTATTATTGTTTAAAAATTTTGATAATTTATTTTATGTTATTAAGATGTCATGAGATGTGTAGAATATAGGTTAAGTTTATTTATTAAATATTGTTAAAAAATATATGTTAAATCTATTTATTAAGTTTTATCTTTATAGGTGTTAATATTAATTAATGATATCTTTATAAATATTAATATTAATTGAAAATTTTATTATCTAGATTTGAGTAACATTTTCCTTATAATTACATTCTACTCACCTTTAGGTGGATATTATAATTATGGGTGACGGAATTGCCTTCTAAGCATATTTTAGCATGCGCATTTCACACTTAAAAGCTTCACTATTTGGAAAATCATATAAATTATTGTATTGTAAAAAATCATATAAATCATTATATTGTAAAAATAAATGTATAATGCAAACATAAATGTATTTATGGAAATAAATGTTGGAAGAAATTAATAATTAAAAAACATATTATCTCTTTTTAAACATATTTTAGCATGTTCATTCCACGTTTAAAAGATTTAATATTTGGAAAATCATATAAATCATTATATTATAAAAATAAATGTATAATGTAAAAACAAATATAATTATGAAAAAAATGTTGAAGAAATTAATAAGTAGAAAACATATTCTCTAATATAGTTTACAAACAACATATAAATAATTATATTGTAAAAGTAAATGTATTTATGGAAAAAAAAATGTTGAAGAAATTAATATTGTCTAATATACTTTAAGAAGTACTATTGTACATAGTGGACATTTATTTGAAGTTTATATTTAAATATGTGAAATTCAATCAAAATATACATAGTAACATATATTAAAAAAAATATAAGATTTATTTATTTTTTAAATGTTGTTCTTTGTGTATTTGTAAGATAATTGCAGGTAATGAAAACTTTTATGCTATTTATATCAAGGGGAGAAAGAGGGTTCACACATCATTAAGATTTTTTGGATAGTTTAGTTTTGAGAGTTAGTTCAATGAGTTGACTCATTTATTCAAGGCATGTTGCTAATGGGGAGGTCATTAGTCATAGATTCAAATCCAATCAAGTCACTCTGGGTTACCAATCACTATTATGGTTGATGGTTAAGTCTCCCTCTATTTGGATATTCCAAGGAAGAGGGAAGATCTCGTAATAGTTTTCTTGAAAAAATATATTAAAAGAAATAAATATTGCACTAGAAGGAAACAAAATTAGAGTGATCATTCTTGTAGTGTTATAGTTAGTACAATGAAATGTGTAACAATAGTTGGTATTAATAGTAGAATGTACAAACAATATTATTACAATTTCATATCAATATATGTTTTACAAACCTTGAAGAAACAAATAATTTAACCCAAAATGACTCTAAATCCAATGTCTCAAATGAAAGGCACTAATTAGGACTCCTCCAAAGATCAAGCTAGGTTTCATGCTTTGTAGAAATGAGCTCGAGAGTGAAACCTATGAAGGAGACAAGCAAATAAAGGGATTAGAAGAATGAATGATGTAAGAGCATCCTTCCACCAAAATCAACCTCATCTGATGAAACTAAGGGGTCTTTCATTTACTAAGGGGGTTGGTTCCCTAATGTGTGTTTTATTGTAATTTCTTATGTTTTGTTGGTTTCTAGAAGAGACACATAGGATATGGGTTGATAAATGAAAGTGATAATTGAAATCTAAATGTTCTCGAATGTATGAGAACATGAGAGGGATATTAGGGAAGTTAGCTCTCATGAGGATTTGTGAATCCTAAAGATAATAGTTGAGTGAGAGGCTTGTGGATCTGAGAGGATCCTTAGGAAATTGTTGAGGAATTGGTGGATTTGAACTAGAATTGGTTTCAAAATCCATTGGTATTAAGTTGTAAGCCTAAGAGTCAAGAAGGTTCGAATGAAGCAGAGAAGAAAGTGAGGATTTCTGTGGAAAAGGCCCATATGGCCAGAAGGTTAGTGAAAGGCCATTGAATATAAAATTAGGCCATAGAGCAGAGAAACCTTATGTACACTGTATTCATTTTTGAAATGAAATACACTCTATTTTGAATGGTTTGGAGCATTGATCTCTTAATCCTATGTTTGGAGTTGAAATTGAATAACCTCTGTATATTGGTGATAATTTGTATGTCTTTGTAACATCCTTAAAAATTAAGTGGGTTATGTGGTTTTCATATCTTGTGGTGATACACTGAGTAGGTTTGCAGGTATAAATAGACATGGCATTGTGAGAACCTCTCATAGACTATATTTATAGGATTGGTTGAGCACGACTATAGAAATGAGGCTAGAAATCGATATTTAAGGTCCTTAGCATCAGTTGAAATTTTGTGACTGCAGGAGGAGGAGGAGGGATTGTAGTATTTTCAGCAATGATTCTCATATTAATAAATGATGTGCGTAGTTGTCATAGTTGGCATCAAACCCTTTGTTATAGGTTCCTCATGCAACGATCACCGATCACCTCCATATTGATTGCAGCTATGAAAGCGAGTAAACCTTGATCGCTGGACTAAGCGGTTGTGCATATTGTTCCAGTGACAAATTCATATTGTTACAGTCTAGAAGAGTTATGATCGTCGGATAGAAGACAAATTATGTCGCACCATTGAATTGAATCCAGCACAAAAGTGTTAAGATTGTGGGATCGTAAGGGAATGAAGTCCTAGTCGTTGGATCTAGGAGAAGGCGAGATCAACGACCGTGGTCGATTCACATGAGAACTAGCACAAAGATTAACTTCAAGGAGGATTTGCGAAGAGCATAACCACCGGGTTTCAAAGGGCCACACGTCAACCAATGATTGTTTCAAATTTCTCCTCGTGGTTTTAAAAACCATTTTCAACCATTTGCGAAGGGTAGCCTCAGGGGGCTAGCCTGTGGTCACCGCCCGAGGATCACATGGAACAAAGGAAAGTGCCTTAGACTCAAATCAAGGAAAAGGCCTTCACACCTTTTGGTCGAGCCATTGGTTACAAGCTCAAGGTTACATAGAGAAAAAGGGGCCACGATGAAATAGTGCCTATCCACCATTCCTATGGAAAATAATAGAATAGAGAATAATTTAGAGAGGACGAGATCGAAAGAGAATCGATCCATTGCACGTGATTGATTCAAAAGGGTGTCTCCATCATTTTTGGTATCAGAACAAGTAAGCTCTTTGGGGGTGAACATGATATGTTCTTTGGAATGGGAAAAGGAGACAAAGCAGTGGATAATTGCTCATATGACTCATATTGCAGAAATTATTTTGTTCATTTAATGTACAAGAATCATTGTTTGGTGACTTTGTATTGACAAGAAAATTAAATATGATTTGTCATAATCTCCTAGAAGCAATTACATTTCACACCAAATCTTCTCTAAGACTCTTAACATTGTAACCATGTTTCTTATCGGAGACCATTCATTGAGTGAATCCTTCAAACAAAGAAAATTGACCCATAACAAAGGAAATGGGCATTTGTGTATATTGTCTTCTTCAAATTCATCTCCATCTATATCATTAAAAATAAAATAAAATCAGTTACCTCCTTCACTTTATTTCAAAATGCCAAGTTCACCCAATTGTGCAAGCTTACATATCCTACAAACAAGTCACTAGTTGGTTGTTTTTTAGTAAGAATTTCCAATAACATAATGTCATAGCGGTAAACATCCTCTTTATGGAAATTGTCTCACTCAAACCATACTCTACATTAATGGCAACTTTCATCAAATTTTACCCCACCATCTATACAAAGTTGTTAATGAGAAAATACAAGTGAAAGTATTTTTGTTTAAATGCATGCCTAGGGCAATGTAGCTTGTAGATCCTTTCAAAGAAAGTGTTAAAGTATGTTCATCACTAGAGTTTATATCAATTCATTTTTTTAATCCCAAAATTTGTTACATGGCTTGTCGTGTGTTTATTCAAAATTATATTGGTGGGTTTTATATCACAATGCACTATTTGCACATAAGTATAATGATGAATATTTTCCATGGCATGGGCCACATCTATGGCAATGCCTAATCATGTTTTCAATCCCAATTCACACACTATATCTCTATTAAAATACAAATTCTTTTTTAAGCTTCCATTAGACATAAATTGAAACACTAAACCTATGAAATGGACATTGGAATATGAGGTTATGATTATCACTATATTATGTTGTATAACCATTTGCAAGACATTACACATTTCAAAATGCTTTTCAACCTAGTCATTTTGCAACTGGAGAACTTCCATAGAAATAAGTGTGTCATCAATCAAAATTCCTTTATAAGCTAATCCAAAGATCTGCGTTCCCATTAATTTGTCCACAACAAATTTGTTAGTTCCTAGGTGAAGGTTTTGATATGAAATCTTTTTGTGATCTAACTTTTGAAAATTATCTCACGAGAAATCAAAGTTTTTCATATGTATATCTCCTCTCCAAAGGAATCCCAAAAGTAGAAAACATAATATAAAAACAATAACTCCACTCATTGGA
Source organism: Picea sitchensis (assembly GCA_010110895.2). Taxonomy (NCBI): domain Eukaryota; kingdom Viridiplantae; phylum Streptophyta; class Pinopsida; order Pinales; family Pinaceae; genus Picea; species Picea sitchensis. The sequence goes on along the minus strand of SNQJ01S0067162.1, from coordinate 65,272 downwards.
AATAATACTTTTTTCACAAATGCAAAATGATCTCTTAGTGTTGGGAATGCATGTAACTTGAACACTTGTGATATACAAATGTTGGGATTTCCAGTTAAGGACAAAACAATTGTTTGATTTGCAAAAAATACTCCTTTTGAATTTTCTGTATGAGATCGTTAAAAGACAAATTCACATATTGGAACATTTTCAACTTCTTGAGAGAAATTGGCATTATACCTAATAAGGAGTTTCAAGAGATATCTAGGTTCAAGGGACTTTGTAAATTTCCAAGTGAATATGGAATAAATCCTTGAAATGAATTTCTAGTTAAATTCAATGACTGTAGTTCATTGTAGCTTCCAATTGTAAGTGGAATATCCCTAGTTAATTGATTGATAGAATTTTGTATTGCTTGAGCCATTGAAATTTTACCAATCTCCATGGGCAATGAACCTTCTAATAAATTCCATGACAAATTCAAATAGCATTGTAGATTAGAAATCTCAACAATGATTTTTGGTATGCTTCAAGTGAGCATATTGCAAGATCGGTTAAGTAATTC
>SNQJ01S0067162.1:29536-39847 GCA_010110895.2 Picea sitchensis | reverse complement strand
TGAGCACTAGAGATCCATTTCCAATGTGCCAAACCAACCATCTACCTATTAATGGAAAATCATTGATTATTTGTTTCCATATTATGGATCCATTCTAAACTTGGTTATTTCGATTTCTAATCCAGTCTATGATAAATTCATGCGGAAAGTATTTTGACTTTGTAATTTGAGATTAAAGGCCTTTTCCCTATATAAGTACCCAAACATTTTTTTTATCCAAATCCATGGATAAATAGAAAATGTTCTTTAAACCCCAACCTCCTAAGGATTTTGGGTTTGTTAGCTTCTGCCATGAGGCAAGCACCATTGGTTGTTTTCCCTCAATTTCAGCCTAAAGGATACACAAATATAGTTGTCTGATTTTACTCAGAATACCTCTTGGGATCTAGGATAGAGAGGCCTAGTATAATGGGATAGCTTCGAGCACTTCCTTGACCATAAATAAACGTCTTGCTCTTGAAATTCATTTGTTTCACCATGCATGAACTTTCTTTTCAAGTTTTCCCAAATGCCAAAGCCAATAATATTTCCTATAATTGTTGGCTTTGAGTATGAAATTGAGATACTTAAATCATGTCCCCAAGGCCTCTGCTTAGAGCGAGAGTTTTTGTGAAAATTCAAAGTTCTTCTATTTAGATAACCCCCATGAATACATAGAGTATTTTTAAGTGTTGATGCACATTCCAGTGGCCTTGCAAAAAATAGACAGTAATTCTTTCAAATGCTCCACAAATCTGGCATTTCCTTCACAAATATGAGTATGTGACCAAAAAAAAGTAACTGAGAAATAGTGCATCTTGGGATTATGGTAATACCTTTGATTTTTCCTTCGGCAAAAGATGCCTTCAGAAGTCTACTCAAACCTTCAACAACTAAAAGGAAAATAAGGGGAGAGAGTGGGTACCCTTGTCTTAGGCCTTGTTCCGTATTAAATAAGAGTGAGGTAGACCCATTGATTAAGATACAAAAGGATGGAGTGTTGATGTGGTTCATGACCCACATGACAAAAGGGTGGTAGAATCCCAAGTGAATGAGAAACAACTTGAGATACAATCAATTCACCCTGTCAAAAGCCTTTGATAGGTCAACCTTAAGAGTGATGGATTTTTGGTTACCTGTGTGGATGGAGTGCATGCCTTCTTGTGCAAGTCCAATGACCTCAGTTATTTATTGACCTTGTAGAAACCCAAACTACTCAAATGAGATATGGGTGGAAAAAAGTTCCTTAAGCCTTCAGGCTATTATCTTTGTGACAATTTTATAAATGATGTTACATAAATATGTTGGCCTAAATTATTCGAAAGTGGAAGGATTTTTAGATTTGGGTATGAGAGCTATGAAGGTGGAGTTGAATGTTGCTAGCATTGGACTAGTGGATCGGGAATACTCCACCACCTTGAGCATATCTTCGCTAATTTTTTTGAAACAAGTAGTGAATAATTACACTAGTAGGCCATCCAACCATAGACTTTGGTCCTTCTTGAAGGAATGAAGAACCACCTAGAGTTATTCCTATGAGATTTTTTTCGTTAGCTATGCATTCCCCTCCTAGTCTATAAAACCTGGGAAATGTGAGGCCACATTAAGAATATCTTCTATGGTTGCGCGTGATTCTGTCTTATACATATTACCAAAATGGTGTACCCCTACCTCTGTTGTCTCTATAAATGAGGTTGATTGTGTCCCATTTTCTTGATTGGTTTCCCAAATAGAGTTTATCGACGTTTTGTGATTTACGAACTTATGAAAAAATTTAGTATTTTCATCACCGACTTGCAACTAGATAGCTCTACAATTTATACTCCATTCTTTCTCTTTTGCTAGAAATAATTTCCTTCTGAATTCCTCCAAGGATTTTAGGAGGTGTCATTGGTGATCATAAAAATTGTCTTGCCCCTCCTCTTGAAGGAGAGTTTGAAGTTTGGTTTCAGTATCCTTCAAAGCTCGATTTCCACAATCTCATTTCCTTTTTGACTAGGAGATTGTAGCATCTTTTGCTCTCTTTAGGTTTCAAGAAATTGTAAGGGAGGAGATAATGGGAGAGATGCATTAAAGGTCCTCCAACAACCTTTGATTTTTTCATTAAAATATGTATCCTTCAACCAATTTGGATCAAATTTGAAAGGGCTAGGAGGCCTATCCATGAAGGGGTTTAGTTCTAATAAGATAGGATTATGATCATAGTCTCCTTTAGAAGAGACTCATTGTTATACCATGAATGTTTCTTCCATTAATTCCTCCAAGACTAGGAGTCTATCCAACCTCTTTTGCACCCTTAGTTCCCCTAATATAAGATTCCTCCATGTGGGTATAAGATTTGTGGGTTGGATGTCCAGAAATCCTGCCTCTTCCAACTGGGAAAGGAAAAACTTTAGGTCCCCTCCTCTTCCAAATGGATGGACCCCATAATTCATTGGCACCCAGAGTGAAATTTAGGTCCCCTCCCATTTCCACAATATCATCTTTCAACAAAGGGTTTTGAAGAAATGATTCCCAAAAAAAATTGTGGTCTAAGTAAGGCTCATAAATGTTTACACTCGGAAATTCCAAATTTATCTCCTGAGAGAGAAACACTATTCCCAGACCATATTTGATGGAATACGAATTTTGGAATAAAAGAGTCCATTTCCTCCAACCGATGAGGAGTCCCCTTGATCATACTTGAGTTTCTGTGGCTAAAACAATCCCATCCTAGAAGGGAAGGATCAAGGTGTTTAATTCCTCTATCTCTAGACATCATGAATTCTTGAAGAAAAAAAATAGATAATTTATGAATCTCTACCAACCTTTTTAGGGCCAATTTTGAGTATGGGTTGGCCAACCCTTGATATTTTAGGAGATGAAAATCATGAAGGCTCTTTCCCTGGACAAGTATTCTAAGGTCCCCATAGAGTGAGCATTTCTTACCAGCTCAAACTTCATAGTTTTCTTATCTATGGGAAAGGGAGATTAGGGATTTTCTCCCCCTTTGTGGGGGTTTTCTCTCCAGTTCCTCGTATTCTCCTAAACCCCCCTCCATTCCTTGGATCAGGGAGGAAATCCCTTTGTTTTTAAACCTTAAATTGTATTTTTGGCTAGGATGAGAAGCATGGTTTGACGGAGAAAGCAATTGGGTAGTTGGAGGAGCATCTGGAGGAGGGCATGATTCTTTGAGTGGGGGGAGACATAATAAAACTCATATGCCAGGGATAATTATAAGTGTTTATTAGGGTGTTCGAATGGGGGTATTTCTCGTGCTAGTGAAGATCGGTTAGGGGGATCAAGGCAACATGTTGGGATCCTTTTAACCCAAATAATCTGGAGAGGAAATACTCTCGGAAAACCTTCTTAGAGATAGATGGAGATTTTCCCAAGGAACCAAAGAGCATATCCTATTCAAAATGAGAATTAGACACACAATGGGTTAACCTAGAAGAGGATCCTCACTTGTAGGTATGATTTATTTACTCCTCACTCATCAAATCTCCTGTAAGGTACTCGCTAATAAAACCCCCCGATGATGGATTTATTATCCTCCCTTCATGGGGTAAGACATGGCTATCCATCCGAGGTACTATTCCATTATGGTTTGGAGTGGGGAGTTGGGGGTTTTCCGAGTCATGATAATCACCGTCAATAACATTTTATATGGAGTATGCGATAATGTCTCTCACCTCAACTATATCTCGAGATAAGACACTTTTCCCTATGTTTCCATTGGATTAAGGTGTAGGCACTCCTGGTGATGATGGACCTGTCTTGTCCTCTGCACGTAGGTTCGAACCTCCCAGTTCCTGAATGATAGAGTCTAGAACCGCTAGTGTGTGCTATGCAAGCAGATGCATTGTTGACTGAGGGTTTGATCCTTGGAGATCAATGAAGGAAACCATGATGAAGTTTTGGGGGAGGCCCAAATTGACTTACCCTCAAACGAGTCATCCGTAAAATCTAGTTGTTCCTCATCCACGAGCTGAGGTGACGTTTTGTGTAGACATTGATCATTGTTGGCTTAGCTAGCCCTAGGTTTTAGTATTGTTACCTTAAAAAAAACCTGGCCTATGAGAAACCCAATGATAATCTGGAAATATAAGCAAGCAAAAAAAACTTAAGAAAAATCGTAGGCCTATAAGTATGTATATGTGCAAGTGCAAGTAGGATATGTACATAATGTCTGCAACCATGATCCAATTACTGATTGTTCACAAGACCGTCTATGAAGGGTCGATGATAGAACTCATAATACTCATCTCCCTTTGATTGAGCAACATGCCATTGACCAAAAAGAAGTTGTAAGCCTTCTTTTGAAAGTGCGTCCGCTACAATGTTTTGTATCCTGTAAACATGTTTCAAAGCAATAGTATGAAAAGAATCCATATATCTGAAAATCTCCTCCAAGATCAGTCTTAATAAAATGTTATGACATGATTGAAATTTATTAGTCCAGTTAATTCCATTCATGGAGTCCCCAAATATTTGAATGGATTGTACCCCATTCTCTCCAGAAAATTGAAGAAGCATCTTGAGGGCCATAAGTTCAGCATAATTATTTGACCCTAGCCAAGACCCATTTTGATTTTGAAGAAATGGTTTTTAGAGAGATACAGAATCGCACCTCCCCCGCAGGATTGATGATCATTTTGTGAGGCACCATCGAAAAAATCCCAAGGACGAGCTTTGTCAATGGATTCATGATGGCATACTCGAAAAACAAGAGATTCTTTTGCCTGAGGGAATAAAGATAGAATCAAGATTCCTTGTGAGGCAACAAGACCCGACAACAATGGTTTATCCTTGAATATCGCTGATTTTCACACCAGCCAAATGCCCCATCAACAAATTAAAGGCAAATCTTTGATCTTCTTGTGTATCGACACCTGAATCCAATCCCACTAGGCCTATTCTAGTGTAGGGCCCATCCAAGTGCATGCAAGGTTTAACATGGACGAGGATGCTTGCCAAAATCTATGAGTGAACGAAAAGGAGATAAGCAGGTGGACTATGGATTCATTATCATATTTACAAATAGGGCACCAACCTGGCCTTGCACAATTCCTTTTCCACATATTGTCCCAATTAGGGATCTTATTGTAAATGGCAGAACACATAAAAAAAAAATTCTTTAAAGGGAATTTGAGTTTCCAAAGTTTTCGCCACCACCAACATGGATTTCTTCGATGAAGATATATATTAAGAGCAATATAACCCAATTTTGGAGTGTAAACCCCATGTGGGGCCTTTTTCCAAACCAACTCATCCTCTCAGTCTGTGATCCTAATATGGCCTGCCCTGAGGGCCGATGTAACATTTCCCTAGAGAATAACATGATTGTCTACTAAACCCAGTGATGATGATCTCATCCACCCCTGATAGCACAATGTAGTAGAAGTTGGCTCCCAGGATTGATGAAGAAAAAATATCATATTAATGGAGTCGATCAATAAGGTCTTATGAAATAATATGATTTGTGCCACTCCCATGCAAAGGATCATCTCCAATACGAACATTATTTCCTTTACCAATCTTCCATGCTAGACTCTCACCCACCACAGGAAAGGAAGAGATCACAACTTTCCAAATAATAGAGCAGTTCATATGAGACTTGATTGGTCTCTGAATCCAATCTTCTAGTGAGTCTGGAAGGATGTATTTGTGCACAACCACCGATGACAAAATATTGTCTATAGTTAGAAGACACAAAACTACCTTAGCAACCAATGCTTTTTAAAATAGGAAAATTTTCTTTAGACCCCAACTACCCAGGGTTTTTGTCTGAGCAAGATGCTCCCATTTTGACTAGGGCATGGTGTACTGATCCTTGGACATTGACCAAATAAATCTAAAGCAGATACACCTAGATTTTTCCAAGATTCCTTTTGGGATCCAAGCGAGAGACATCCAATACACTAGGATGGCTTCCAGTACTGAGTTTTCTAGGGTTAATCTACCAGCCTGGGAAATCCATCTAAAGCTCCATATTTTGAGTCTCTTTTCTAGTTTTTCCAGCAACAATCTCCAGTCCTCTTTAGTATAACAATTGGGCTTCAACTGAAAACCCAGATACTTGATACCATCAGAAAAATCCTATGTCGTAAAAGGAAAAAGAGCCCGGTAGGAACCAATACCATCCACTTCCATACTGGTGAAAGAGATGGTTGATTTATGATGATTAATTTCCATCCCAGTGGTTGAGAAAAACATTGAGTATTTCTGATAAGTTCTCCACGTATCTGGGCTGACCACTGAAAAAAGTGATCACATCATCAACAAAAAGTATATGTGTAATGAGAAAGTTCCAAGTGATCTTGATACCAAGGAAATCCCCATCCCAAACTTTCGATTTGATGGCCCTAATAAGACCTTCTGCCACCAGCAAAAAGAGAAGAGGGGAAAGAGGACATCCTTTTCTAAGGCCCCTTTCCGAGAAGAAGAATGGTGAGGTTGCACCATTGATAAGAACTGAGAAGGAGACATATGAGATGTAGGCCATTACCCACTTGATAAAGGGGACTTTGAAACCAAAAACAGTGAGTAAAATACAAATGTATGACCAATTAACTTGGTCATATTCTTTTGAAAGATCGATCTTAATTATAACACCTTGGGATCTCGAGGATTTGAGACTGTGTAGACCCTCTTTCACCACCCCTATGGCTTCATGTACCTGGTGAACTTCCAAAAATACAAACTGTTCCCTCGAAGTGGAGTTTGATAAAATTGGTTTTAACCTCTGAGCAATAATTTTCGCCACTATTTTATAGATGCAATTGCAAAGGGAGATGGGACAAAACTCATCAAAGGACCGAGGGTCATTTGATTTGGGAATGAGAAAAATGAAGTTTGTGTTGAATGGGGCATGAATCCTCTCGTTCCTTGGATATTCCTCCACAACTTTCAATAAGTCGGCACCAATAAGCGCGTAGAAACCTAAATAGAATTTGACCGACCAACCATCCAGTCCCAGAATCCTATCTTTTTGGAAGCTATGAAGAGATTCTTGTAGTTTAGCTTCTGATACTTCAACAAATAAATCTCTATTCCCTTCATCATAAAAAAAAATGGGAAAGAATAACACTAACCATAAAATATAAAAAATGTTAGCCCTCGACTCGACTTTGTAGAGGGAGCGGAAGTAATTTTTCCTCATCTGGGAAAGACCCTCGAAGTTGGAGACATCTTGACCATCCTGATCCTTCATTTTCCAGATGGTGTTTGTGGCTTTCCTACCTTTTTCATATGCTTGGAAGAATTTTGTGTTTTCATCCCCCTTATCTAGCCAAATAGCCCTTCTTTTCAGCCTCCAGGTCAACAAGCAGTTGTCTCCTACGTCCCTCAATATATTTTAGCTCCTCGCTAGTGGATGCCGATACAAATGCAACGTCCACCAATTGTTTCATATGATCGATTTGGGCTACAATATTTATGAGAGATTGCTCATCACTTTTCCTCTTCGTAGAGGCCCAAGGGATCACCAGGTGCTTGATTTTATTTATATTTGTTTCAAATTGAACATCATCAGAAAGACCATTACCAACATCGTATCTGACCGAATTGTCCTTGACCAAATTCTGGAAAGATTCATCAAAAATCCAAGTAGCATTGAATTTGAAGGGAGAAGCTGACTTTTTTGTCCCCCTTCAATTTCCAGACAGATCAACATGTGATCCTATTCTCCCCCACAACCAACCCATTGGAGAAATTGAAGAGGAGATTCCAACATGTTTTCAATGATAAAAAATCAATCTAGCCATTTTTCCACACGAGCATCCCCAGACTGCAAATTACTCCAAGTGGGGAGAAGATTCCTAGGAGCAATATCTAGGAGACCATTAGCTAATAGAATATAGGAGAAAATATCAGAATGAGGGAAAGGATAAGCATTTGGACCCCAAACTTCAACTACCCCCAGAGAGAAATTCAGATCCCCTCCTAGGATTAGGTTATCATCTTTGAGCATATCCAGGTTGAGAAGCGAGTCCCAGAAAGGACCCCTGTCAGCATAAGGGCCATACACATTAAGTATCCTAAATTCCAATCCCAGTCCTTCGATCAAAATTTCCACACCGATGCAAGAGGAAAGGGCCCATGAATTTAAAAGCTTAACATGGCGTGAGTTCTACCTAGTCACAAGGCCCCCTGATTGACCATTTGCATCAATGCCCATAAACTTCCAAGGAGGGAGAAGCCCTTCTAGGACCTTTGTCGTTGCTTCCGATTCTACCATTGTTTATTAAAGTAGGATAATACCATGATTATATAGAGATATCATCCACTTAAGGGAGGATTTATTTTGGGGGCTCTCCAAACCCCTGCAGTTAAAAGAGAGAAAAACCATGGAGGAACGTCGACGGGGGTGTTCACTACTCTAAGTGCCCCAAGAAGAGAACGTTTCCTACCTGAGGAAATGTCTATAATAGATCGATTTTGCGCCTTTGAGATATGTGAGTGACGACCTCGCCCCTTTTTTGTGATAAAGGAGTCTGGGTTTGCACCGAGGCTGACAACACCCGTCGGAGACAAAAAAACTTCCCAATTACATAGCTGAAAGAGAATGGTTCTATCCTTAAAATCATCGACTGAAGGCCCCATAGAGGAACATGAAGAAGGAGAGCCTTGGGGAGACAAGGGGAGGAGGGAGCATGAGGATATGGGAGGAAAGGATGAGGAAGGAAAGAGGGGGTAAGACTAATGGGTCATAGGAAAGGAGAGTTCGGGGAGGGAGTGAGCACAATACATCTTGAGAAAATTAAATGAATGAATTAAACCGTTGACAGGAAGGGGAATAGAAATACACATACCTAGAAGGGATCCCCATGGAAGATGGTTCTCCAAAACCAAATCAGAAGAGGAAGCCAACGTCGATCCCGGGAGCAGTGCCAAATCCAAATCAACCAACTAAGTACCATAAGCCCTCCCAATTTTAATCCAACAGAGAGTCCATAGAAGTATAACATATCGAGCTGGAGGTTCCCAAAGATTAGTGGATAGTGGTATGACCCATACTGGCTGACAGATCCTGATGATTCCTGGTCACATGATTGGAGAGGTTTCTGTGTGGCCATGGAAAGGAAGAGGGCAATCTTTGACGATGTGACCATATGCATGGAAACTAAGACAAATAAAATGGACTCCTTCATAGTCCAAAATATGAGTTTGAGATACAACCCCAACTGTAATATTCATATCTTTCCTCAATCTCTCCCAGATATTAAGAGATACGAGGATACGAGCCATCGGCATTTCCCTCGTCTTCAAGAAATACATATCATCATCTATGTAGTGACCCAACACATTTCCTATAGCCTAGAAGCATTTTAATGACGACATATGAGGCTAGAGTCCAAGAAGTCGAACCCAAATAGGAATAGAGTCCAGACTCTCACTTGAAGCATCAAAGTTTGGATCCCATCGTTTCAAGAGAATTGGGGAAGAATCGATAAACCAACCCTTTTGAAGAACAAAGTCAACTTGATAAGCCTCCATAAATTTAATCATAAACCACCCTCTAGAGAGACAACTGATCAATGGCGTTGGGTTATAAACCGAGCCCCAGGAGTTGGCCGCCCAATAATTTAAATTTTTCTCGCTAAAGTGTATGCCATAAGATTTCCCCACAATGGTTTTATCTGCCATATCCACTACTTCATATATATAGATATCATTCCCTAAAACAAGATTAGTATCCCTTCCCACACACTTATTTTTCTTCTGACACTTTGATCCATAGGCATTAGCCGTAGGGGGATGATGAGTCAGAGGAGCCGATGATCTTGAAGGCCCATAGAAATACCATCCTGACCAATAATATTCAGGGGGGGGGAGACCAAGGGGTGCCTCTGGACATGAAAAAGTACCCAGGGAAGAGGGAGAAAAAAACCCAACGCCAACAGGAAAACCCGAAGAAAGAAAGGTTGAGTCCAGAACCTGAAAACCCTCTGAAAAATGATTCCGAGAAGAAAGATGCAGATAATGTAAACCCTAAGGCGGAGGGGTTGGGGCAGTCAAATCTTCCAAAAAAGAGCATGGTAAGGACGGATCTGGGGAAATCCAATGCGATAAGGCTGAGGGAAACGAAGGCAATGAAACCTGCGAATAAGAGAGAGTGGGGAACTCCTAAGGAGTGCAGGCCTCAAAGGATACAAAATGAAGTTGGGGTGGGAATCCCAGAGAATGAATGGACCGGAAACCTAGGTTTGTAGCTGCAGAAGAAAGCATCTCAAACCCTGACTCAGTCTAGAAACAAAACCCCCAGGAGTAGCATTGGGGAGTAGTGGAGGGAGAGTGACCAGAGGGGAATCAAAAGACCGTATTACCTCCACCAGACATAGATCCAAC
>SNQJ01S0067161.1:48305-68493 GCA_010110895.2 Picea sitchensis | reverse complement strand
GTATTGATCTGTGGCTATGTTGTTTTGTCATATTGTAGCTTCACTATGTAATATTTCATGGCTACGACTTAATCCAAGGGAGATTTCACCTGTGGGTAGAGGAAATATTCTGTAACAAAAGATTGGCAACTTCGTTGGGGATATCTGGACTCATATTCTAAGACAGAAAAAAAAAATGGACACTAACATTCCTTTATATCTATTATTTATCTCTATAGGCAGAGAAGATAGAATAAATAAGTGTGGCTTACTCCTTTTCGACGATTGTCCTCGTTGATCTTCAATCTTTGGTCTTGTTTTCCAAGCTTCTATCACAATGAAGAAAGTATGTAAGGAACATAAAAACACCTTCTACTCCTACAATATATCATTAGACAATAATAGATCTATCTATATAGACATACATGTATAAAAAATAGTATGAAGGAAACAAGCCACATTATATTAATGGAAAAACATGGTGAAGTACTTACAAACCAAGGTTGACATTGCAACAGCTCCTCCCAAGATCACAATGACGATGCTTTGATGGATTCCTTCCGAAAATATCAAAGGTTTGACACTTTGAAATATTTTCTCCCCCTTTCACCTTGGAATGACTTCATTATATAGGATTCGAGAGTCTGTTGAGGTGTATATGGAGGAGTCTTCTACCTTTCTATAACACATTTATTACATAATTCTTCAAATTCATTCCGACATAACTCTCCACCATTATTTGTCCTCAACACCATAATTATTTTCTCTGTTTGATTCTCAACAAGAGCCTTAAACAATTTAAACCTGATAAATACTTCAGATTTCTTCCTAAGGAAATATATCCAAGTATTCCTCGAGAATTAATCTATTAATGAGACATAGTACACAGATTTTCTCAATGATGGAACCGACACAGGTCCAAGCACATCACTGTGCACTAGCTGTAAAATTCCTTCTGCCCTCATTGCACCAGAGGGGAATCTTACCCGATTATGCTTCCCATATACACAATGTTCACAGAAATAAAAATCCAAAGAGAAATTAGAAATACCCTCAACAATACCTTTACCATGTAGTAGTTGAAGACCCTTCTCTCTGATATGCCCCGGTATTTGATTCCACAACATAACCTTTTCTTCAACGACTGTAGGATGTTTTTTTCTTCAAATCTAATATTAGGAACAATGGAACTATTACACGCATCACTAATGGTGTTTCCTTGCATATTATACAGAGTTCCAATTCTAACTCCCTTCAACAACACCATTGGTCCTTGAATGGTCATGTAGGCTTCTTTTTCAAATATTGTTTTTACCCCTACATCGTTCATTTTCCTTATATAAATCAAATTTCTAGCCAATCCTGGGATGTGAAGAACACTAGGAATTTTTCTAATCCTCCCATCTATGAGCCTCAAACTGAATTTTTCTCATCCTATTATTCTGGCTACCGATTCATCACCTAGGAAAACATTACCTCCATCATACCTTTCATATTCACAGAACCACTCCCTGTGGGGAGTCATATGAAAGAATTCACATGAGTCAACCAGCCATGCCTCATGATCTACATGTGTACTTGAAGAAACCATGTACACATCCCCTCCTTATTCCTTGGAGGTATTTTATTCTGTAGAGGGAGCACCTTCAAATACCTTCACTCTCTCAATGCTTTTGGATAAACATTGCTTCTTAAAGTGCTCTTCTTTTCCACATCTCCAACATACCTTTACAAAATTTCTGGGAGATTTATATATACGCTTAGATTTAGATCTCCCACTTGAGGACTGAGATCTATTTCTTTATTGGGAGTTTCCTCTTGCAAATAATGAATATGTGATATTTCCTTCCATTTTCTTCTACCTCATCTCCTCTGACAACAAGGATGAGACCACATCATCAAAAATCAAGGTACTTGTATTACTACCTATGGCCACAACCAGACTACCCCATGAGTCTGGTAAAGAGCACAGTAAAATGATACACTTGTCTTCACATCTGAAATTTTAATCTCAATAGATAATAACTGACTTACCACAGTATTGAAGGTGTTCAAATGCTCTGTCACCGAGTCTCCATCTCTCATCCTTGGGTTATACACCTTCTTTTACAGAAACAATTTATTTACTAGGGACATACACTAATACAAGATCCCCAACTTATCCCATAACTCCTTGGTTGTAGCTTCCCCTGACACATTCATTAATACTGAATCTGAGAGACATAATCGGATTGTGCTCTTCGCCTTCTGGTCCAACTTTTTCCAGCCATCTACTAGCGTTCCTGTAGGTGCAGTACCTGGATCCAGTACGATCCACTGATCTTTTTCTACCAACAAATGTTCCATCTTGAGCTTCCACAGCTCAAAACTTTGCCCATTAAATTTCTTGATCTTTATTTTTGAATTGATGGCCATTTCTTTTCACTTGAATAATCAATATTGTATATCTCCCACTGTAACAAGGATTATCACAGTCCCGATTCAATCCCATGACCACAAAGGCATCCCTCTGAAGCCGATAATTTATTTGATACCAAATGTAGGGTTTAACTTCATGCAATTATTTACTACAAACAAATTTTCAATAAAATAACAGAAAAGATATAATGGAAAATACACACATTACACAAAGAATTTTCCCCCATAAACCCAAATTGGGAAAACCAACATTTTCTATATTCATCTTCTCATACATTGTTTACAATACAATATACATATAGGATCCCATAGAATCCAAAACCCCAATCCAATAACCAAGATTATTCAACAACCCTAATTCCTTAACTGAAAATAGAGAACCATCGACGAAAACCATGTGCCAAAAACTGTCCAAAAACAGACACAAAAAAAGATGCCAATTTTGTTTTATAGCAACGGTGCCCCCGAACCCCTACGACCCCCCGGGAAAGGGGGAAATCTTACCCCATTGCACACTCGACGCAACATATACACTAGTTATAGCCATGAAGATAATATAACACATACCCAACACTATGGTCTATGATCGAGGATCGACAGAATTTGGAAACAAATTCATGCATCCAAAGGAAATATCTGATCATCAATGACTCATGGTCAGGGATCCATAGAATTAGTGTGATGTTCAACCCTTCAAAGAGAAACTATTGATGGCCAATGAAGGAAATAGGAGGATTACATGTCATGCCACATCAACATCCATGTGTCATGCCATGTCATCCAAGTTGATTCCTTGGGATGATGTGTCATTCCATGTCATCATCTACTTGTCATGCCACATCAACATAGTTTCCATATCAGATAAGAGATGGATGAAAGTTGATGGTTAGGGTTTGGTGAAATTGTAACTAAGTTATTCATCAAAGGAATTCATTAGTGGTCAATCGTCGATGATCGAGGATCGATGAGATTCATGGGAAAATTTTGGTTTGCAAAGAAAAATGGATAATGGTTGATGGTTGATGATCAAGCATCAGAGAGGATGGTGGGAAATTTTGGTTTAAAAAATAAATATTTGATCATTGATAGTGAGTGGATCAATGTTCTAAATTTATTTTTATTTGAGATCGACGATGCAAATTAAAGGGTCGTTATAATAGTAAAACATTCAGTTTTATACATCTCTTTTAGGATTTTAAAGGTATTTAACTTGCGGGGATATTTCGAGGCCCTAAACGATGTTTTAAACTTAAATAAAATAACTCATAGATAACTATCCAATGAGATACTCCAGGCACAAAACAGAGCTCGTGTGAACAATTTACAGTTGAAACAGTTAAGGTAAAATTTCGACACCAATTTACTTCCAGAGGGAATAACTCCTGGTTCAAAAGTTCATTTGAGGCATAGGAGAAGTATATTGAAAAATTATGAACCATAGAAGACAACCATGGAGCTAGATTTAGAATCTAGGTATGTAAAAATGTGCAAAAAGAGAAAAAAAAACACATGTAGCATACAAGGATAAAACGGGGAAGATAGTTTAAACTTCTCTAGACTAGAACTTCATCTCAAATCTCAGATTTGGGAAAATGAATAGTTGTTAGAAATTTATTGAGGAGGAATCTATCCACCCATAATTTTGAATTCAGCTATAACATTTCTCATAAAGTACTAAAGAGATTTATGTAGCACTAAGTGAGTAGAAAATTGCAACCTGTGAATGTTGTAACTTTTCGCTCAGATCTCAGAATGAGGCATAAGTACAATTGTTGGAGAATATAATTTAGAGGAGAATAAACTAGAATTATTATAATTTATAGGATTATGATATAATTCTTCATGAGTTGAGCAGAAAAAGGACCTATAGCATTAATTGACAACATTTATATAATATGCATAATTCTTACAAAAATGGTTGCTTGCACAATTTGCAGAATTGGGGGATATAAACATATTAGTTAAAGATAAGAATTCAGATTTAGTACATGGAGGAAGGAGAGGGATCCTTTAGTCATGAGAGATAATCCAAAGGTCAAAATATCAATGTTTGTAATGCAGATACAGAATCAAATGGGCACATGAGCATAGGGGAGCCATAAACATTAATACAGACTGTGAAAATATTGGGAATAGAGGCGTAGAGTTACAAAGAAGACAATGAGAAGATGATGAGAGGAAAAAAATCAAATAAGTGCTCAAATGATGCAAATCCTAAACCATTTTCAGAGGTAATAAAATAATGGATTAGACTTAATACATGAGGAAGAAGGAAGACATCATGAAATAAGAGATGAATACAGAAGAACCGATCATTCAAGAAGTTCTAGAAGAACTCATAGACACCACTCACCTCCTTAATCAACAAGGAAATTTTATGCATCTGAAGAATCCATAAGAAATACAAAAGTGTCTTTTGTTAGGCACCAAAGAAGAAGACGTGAATTGGATAGCTTGAATAAGAGTTGAGGAAGCTTAAGCCACCATCCTTTGATGGTGAAAGATAAAGGGAAGATCACGTTGAATCATGGTTTCTTGGAATCAAGAAGTATTTTCAGTTGCACAACTACTCATCTAACCTAGAAGTTGAAATTTACACATACCATTTGCATGGAAAAGATACTATGTGGTGGGATCAGTTAAAAAAAGTTGGATACATTAATGAGAGAAGGATCACTTGGAAGCAGTTCAAGATAAATTTTTAGGAGTATCTTTTAGAGAACTTCTATTATAAATAGATGCAAGAGTTATTTGAACTCAAGTTTGGAAGAATGACCATGGGAGAATATGAAAAGATGTTCTTGATATTGTTGAAGTATGTGAGGTTTATCAAGGATGATAAGGTGAAGATACAAAGGTTTTTGAGTGGATTGTCATCATTTTATAAAGAGAATATTTAATATGATGAGCTCGAGACTTTGACAAAGACCATTAGGAAGGATGAGTACCTATATGAATAAGGAAAGGGTAGAGAATCCTTGAAGAAATCTTGTAAGGATAAGAAGAAAGAGAAATCTAATCAGAGAAGGAAGGGATTCAAACCTCATTTGAACAAAAACAACCCTAATAGAAATCATGAAGGTTAGTCTGCTAATAATGAATCCAAGAGAGAAGACTCCTTGGGAAAAAGGTGTTGGATTACTGAGAGGGGGGGTGAATCCGTAATAGATCAATTTAATCCTTTTTAACCATATAGTCCAAGTGTTATATCAATAAAGCATTATCATCCAATAACTGTAGAGTAAATAAGCAATGAACAAATGAACAAACATACACATACACAATATACCAATGTTTTACGTGGAAACCCAAATCGGGAGAAAACCACAGAGTGTTTTTTCTTATATGTCTTGAAGAATTACATTCATTGGAAGAAACAACTTCCTTTGTTTTCTAGCTGCAACTGAAAGGAGGCTCCAACCCCCTAGTTTCTCAGGCTACAACTTGAGGGAATCTCCAACTCCCCAATTCTCTGGATACTACCAGAAGGAGGCTACACGCCCCTATGTTCTCCGGCTACAACTGAAAGATGGCTACAACCACATGTCCTTTCCATTTCCTACCACCTTGAAGTAGAAGTAGAATGATGGAACCACTGGCAACCTGTCATTGTGAGATATACCACTGTAAACCTATACCAATAAATTTGAACCATGCATCAACCTATACCTCAACCTGTACCATAAACAAGTGTATCAACTATGCACCAACCTATACCAAATAACATGTAATGAACTTGTACCATAAACAAGTGCATCAAACCATGTACCAATTATGTACCAATCATGTGTCAACTACTCATCAATATGTACCAACATCATCAACCATGCACCTCATGTATGTGCCAACTCATCAACTACTTGTCTCAACCATGTACTCAACATGTACCTCAACCAAAATCCCTCATCAGTTTCATCATACAAATCTAATTTGTAGCTCTTTGATAGACCTGGTATATATGATCACATTCCTCAAACTGTCCTTAACTTCAACAACAAGAGACTAGAATTTTCATCAAACTTTTCTTTAGTCTCACATGCCTAGTTTAAGAGACTAGAATTTTCATCAAACTTTTTCTTAGTCTCACATGCCTAGTTTCCTACTAATAACAAACTTAACTTGAAGTAATCATAACTTGTACCCATAATGTATAAAGATATGAAACCTGACACACAATGTTCTTCAAGCAGGCTTTTGTGAAATTCTCATTGTGTTTCCTACTTGAACCTCTCTAAAGGAGTTATAACAAAATGACATACCCTCGGCCTGAATTATGGTTTATTCTAGAGAGAGAGACATTGTAGAGAGTGCCCCACATGAAATATTTGTTGAATTGATCTGAAACTATTACAAAGAATACTACAGACTGCACTTAACCAACACATTTGCTCTCACAGAATTTGGATATGTTATGAAAAATTTATGACTTTGGTAACCTAAACACATGTTTTGACTAGTTTCAAGGACTAGCCACAACCCTATTTTCCACGGAGTGTAACTCCAAAAATACAAGACCTTAATAAGATGAATTTGTTTATCACAAATGATTGATATGTTTTATCAATGGAATAACAATTTAACAATATGAATCATTATATAAAAAAAAAAAAAAAAAAAAAAAAAAAAAAAAAAAAAAAAAAAATACTTTAGAAAGCACCATCAAAGAATTTATCCTTCCTTGCATTTCAACCTTCTTCAATCTTCCCTTAGAATTTAGGCTTACATCCTATTCATCTCTGTAAACCCATATATTTTCAATATTCTCAAGTGTGATTAAATGAGAGAGCCTTGGCCTCAGATTTCATACCCAAGTAGCTTCCTTTAAAAACATCTTCTAGAAAATACCTATCCACTTTCCCTATTTTAGGGCTAACCCACTTTACAATTTCTCCATTAAATTTATGATTGAAATAATTTATTTTATTCACTTTGAATTATAATAATAACTCCATTAATTCACTTTATTATTTACCTTTTAAAATCTTTTATTAAACCACTTTGGACTACTTTGACCTTTGGGGCTTCTAGATGACATATGAGGGTCCTCCAACTGTGAAGGCCATAACTCTCAAACCGTGAGGAGTTATGTGATCGCCCACATACCAATTTAAATGGAATGACATGGACCATCCATATATAGCCAGTATTATCTGAAAATATATCATAATGCATACCATTGTCCATCAAACAAATTTGGGTCCATTACCCAACCCGGGTCTCCAACTTCTCATGGCCATTTTCTCTCTGAACTGTGAGGATTTTTGTGGCATTCCACATACCACTGAAATGGAATGAAAACACTATCCATATAGGATTTCATTATTCCACAATTAATCATGGTTCTTCTACTCCCAGAAACCCAGTCTTTCCCATGAGGGCTTTCACCATAACCATGGAGTTCACCATCTTTACTTCTTCAACCATGATAGGACAATACCGAAGTCATCTTTAAATCAAATAATATCGGGTCCATTACCCAAAACCTTTGTGCTGCAGATTCTTTCTTCAAGAGTTGACATCAATGAAACCAATCTTAATCAACAATATCCCTTTGACATTGATGGCAACACTCTCATGTGCACACCGAACATATCACCATGCTCCCTTTGAACTACAGCTCCTCGTCTCCTCCTCAGATTCCGAGAATTTTCCTATCCTCTACATCCGATAAAACTTCTCCCTAGAACCATGCCTGGCCCCTTCCGCGATCTAATAAATATCTCCCCTTGTCATCACGGCAAAGTTATATTCCATCTAGGGTTGCTCCAATCGACATATAATCGGCCCTCTTATGGTGCTTCCTCATGTACATATAAGACATATAAGATATGGGCATTCAAAAGCATTCATTTTGGAGTATAAATAACTCCAAGTCTTTGGCAAAGATATTCAAAGTCTTCCCATGGAAGTGGTTTTGTAAAGATGTTCGCCACTTGTTCTTTTATGCCCACATACTCAACTCGATGTTCTTTCAAAACCTATTCCCAGAAAGTGATACTTTATTGAATGTGCTTCTTGGAGTGCCCGAGCGGATTGAGGACCCGGATCTCGGATGGAGTGATGGATGAATGGAAGGAAGGAGTGGAGCGGAGGAAGGAGGATGGATGGAAAGGATGGATGGAGGACTTATGGAGGATGGACGGAATGGACGGATGGAGGATGGACGGAATGGAGGAATGGATGGAGGACGGATGGATGGATGGAAGGATGGATGACGGGAGGATGGAATGGATGGATGGAAGGATGGAATGGATGGATTGGATGGAGGATGGATGGAGGTGGATGGATGGAGGACGGAAGAATGGACGGATGGAAGGAAAGGAGGACGGATGGGATGGTGGACGGACGGATGGATGGATGGAAGGACGGAATGGATGGGATGGAAAGTGAAGGAAGGAAAGGAATGGAATGGAATGGAATGGAAAGATGGAGCGGATGGACAGGAATGGACGAGGAAATGGACGTGGAAAGGGATGGAATGGAGAGGAAAGGAAAGGAAGGAAAGGAATGGATGGATGGATGGAAAGGGAATGAAACAGTGGATGGAATGGAGGACGGATATGGAAGGAATGGAAATGGAATGGATGGATGGACAGGACAGTGGAATGGAATGGAATGGATGGATGGAATGGACGGAGAATGGAATGGAAAGATGGAATGGAATGGATGGACGGGAGGACGGAATGGATGGAGGATGGATGGACGGAATGGATGGATGGATGGAATGGATGGATGAATTGAGGATGGATGGATGGATGGATGGAAAGGATGGATGGATGGAGGAAGAATGGATGGATGGAAGGGAGGTAAAACATCTTCTAGTTCACTTGGCCCCACTTTCCTTATTTTAGATTAACCCACTCTAATTTCTCCATTAAATTTATTATTGAAATAATTTTATTTTGTATTCACTTTGAATTATAATACACTCATTACTTCACTTTATTATTTACCTTTTAAAATCTCTTAAACCACTTTGACTACTTTGACCTTTTGGGGCTTCTAGTTGACATATGAGGGTCCTCCAACTTCGTAAGGCCATAACTCTCAAACCGCGAGGAGTTATGTGACGTTCCACATACCACCAGAAATGGAATGGCATGTACTATCCATATAGAATAGTATTATCTGAAAATAGATCATAACTCATACCGTTATCCATCAAACAAACTTGTTTCCATTACCCAAAATTGGGTTCTCCAACTTCTCATGGCCATAACTCTCTAACCGTGAGGAGTTATGTGATGTTCCACATACCAACAGAAATGGAATGACAAGAACTATACATATAGGATATCATTATTCCATAATTAAGCATGGTTTATCTTACTCCGCAAAGCGTCTTCCCGTGAGGGATTTCACCATAAGGGGACCACTTTGGAGTTCATCCATATTTACTTCTTATCAACCATGAGAAGAAAATAATGAGTCATATTTACATCAAACAATATTGGGTCCATTACCCAAAGCTTTGTGCTATGGGGCTTTCTTCAAGGGTTGACATCAATGACAACCAACCTTATTCAACAAAAGGGGAATACCACGATTTTTATTGTGTGGTGTAGTGGTTCGGTTCCACTTTCCATTTCCATTAGCTGGATGTGGTCTCCAATTCCCTTGTTTGTGTCACATTTCTCCGTGTGCATAATTCCATTTGTTCCCTAGCTCGAGCGTAGGGTTAGGGAGGTTGAACGGTAAGGAAGTGATTATGTTGAGTAATTACCAGTGAATGATCCAGTTTATCCATAAAAAACAATCCATATAGCTAAGCCAGGACCAATAACAGATTACGTAGGGGAAAAAGTGGGGGATACAACAATAATAGTTAGTTGTTTCACCCATTTTTCATGTCGATGAAGCAAAAGTAGATCCATCACAAGCAATGGAAGGTGGCTTGTAAGCATCAATATCACACCAACATATTTCCCAACAACATCAAAACCACCACTACCACCTTGTACAGTAGCATCTCATCCCACCCACCTCTCTCAAGTAGCTTGGCCAATAGTAGGTCAAGACATATTGAATGGTAATGTAGGTGGAGGTTTTTGAGGGATACAAATAACATTTGGGTTCTTCCAAATTTGGAAAGCATTTGGAATAACCTAACCAGTGAATTACAACTTTGTTCTACTATAATTGGTGCATTGATCTATGCAACATTAATGCTTTTTTCTAGTTGGTTCCTGGATATGGACTAAAATCCAAGCACCTATGTTTTGTATCCTATCTATATGTGCAAGTTCACCATAAAATGACCTTTTCCATGCAGGAAGCTCCTGCTTAATTTGAATCATGTTAGTATGGGCGGGCTCAATTGATTGGATTTGGCTCTATAACTTGATTTGACCTATTATTATTAGTAGTTGCTTCTTCAATTGGGTAAGTTGACATATTCACAAGTGAAATGGTCTCCGCAAGGTATTGGTATAGAGATGCGGATCGAGTAAAGTCTACCAAGGTATTAAGTAAGTGTAGGTGAGTTGCGTCAGAGCCTACGCATTAAAATAGCTATGTCAACAAACCAATTGGTATATAGTTGGTTGGAGCTTCCTTTTCCTCTACTTACATATTTCTCTCCATAATAGTTAAAGTATTAATTAATCAAATTTGGCTGCATTAGTTGAAGGTTTCGATCCATATCCAAGAAAAGGGATACCAGTTGTGTCCCTAGCTTTGCCTTTGTGGGATAATTGATAGGTTATGGGGAAAATGTTGGGGATGAAAATAAAATCACATGCACAAGGATTTCCCTCATATATAAGACAAAATTAATACTTTTCACAACATCCAAGAGGCTACAACAGTAGAAGACATGGGAAAAAGTATTCCTAGAATATATGCAACCTTATAAGATCAAAAAGAAAAACATCAATCCCATATGATTTGGGTGGAAGGTAAGATAATTAATTACCCTAATGCTATGTTAATTGATTAAGGAGAAATCCATTGTTACATTGATCCTAAAATAGTGGACGTATTTCATTTGGAGAAAAGTAAGCTTGAAAAATCAAGTTTGGTTCAGCTAGCCACTAGAACCAAAAGAAGGATCAATGCGACTATCTGAGGTTGTCCAATAAGTCTTAATGGAGTGAGTACTAATTTTAACATAAATATCATACCATTGGGATCTTATGATATCCTAATTGGAATGGATTGGTTGGACAAGCATCATATTGTCATAAAAAGACATTTACATGTCTTGATGAAGAAGTAAAATAGAGCATTCTGAAAGGAATTACAAGACCCATTTCTATAAGGGATATTTTAGCCTTACATCTAAAGAGATGTTTCAGGAAAGGATGTTGAGTGTATGAAACTCATGTGGAGAAGCCATAAAACACAAAGGGCCAAGCCTTGAAAATTTTTCGGTATTGAAAGAGTTTGAATATGTATTCCAAGAAATACCAGGATTTCCATGCAAGAGAGAGAGAGATGGATTTATCTATTGATTTAGTAACAGGAGCTTCCCTAATATCAAAAACTCCTTACAGAATGAGTACACCATAATTAAAATAATTACAAATGTAGTTGGAAGAATTGTTGAATAAAGGGTGCATACGCCCAAGTGTTTCACTTTGGGGAGCACCAATACTCTTTATCAAAACTAAGGATGGAACATTAAAACTATGTATTTTATTTAGGAAAATGAATAAATACATTATGAAGAACAAATACCCTCTACCCAGAATTGATGAAATCTTTTATTAGCTAAGAGGAGAAAATATATTTTCAAAGGTAGAATTGAGATCAGGATACCACCATGTAAGAATCAAGGAAGAAGGCATCAATAAGACAACATTTAGAACCAAGTATGGACATTATGAATTTGTAGTGTTACCATTTGGACTGACCAATGAACCAATGATATGTATGTGCTTAATGAGTGGCATATTCATAAATTATTTGGATAATTTTTTCATTGTCTTCTTGGATGACATACTTATCTATTATAAATATGATTAAGGACATGAACATCACATGAGCTTGATGTTACAGTTCTAAGGGAACATCAATTTTATGCCAAGATAAGCAAGTGTTATTTTTACGAAGAAAAAATACATTATTTGGGGAACATTATTTCAGAGGAAGGTATAGTAGTAGACCCAGAGAATATTGAAGCCATTAGAGGATGGAAAACACCCATGAATGTTTAAGAAATAAGATCTTTCATGGGATTAGTCAAATAATACATGATATTTATAGAATGATTCTCTAAAATTGCTCATCCCATCACTTCCTTACAAAAGAAGGGAATTAAATTTAAATGGACAACAAAGTGTGAAGAGAATTTTAATTTGTTGAAAAAACTACTTACTAGTGCACCTATTTTAAAGATTGATGACCCAAATGAGAATTTTTTGGTTTGTATAGATGCATGCAAATAAGGACTTATTTGAGTCCTCACTCAAAATGGACATGTCATTAGTTATGAGTCCAAAAATCTTAAAGAACATGAGAGGAATTATGTCACAGATGATTTGGAGCTTGTTTCCGTAGTTCATGCATTGAATATGTGGAGGCATTATCTCATGGGAAATATATTTGAATTAAGAACAAACCACCGTGGTCTGAAATATATTTTTGAGAAACCAACTTTGAATGCCAGGCAGACAAAATGGCTATAATTTTTAAATGAGTATGACTTTAACATCAAGCATATTAAAGGAAAAGAAAGAAAATTTGTTGATGCACTCAACATAAGGATATATCTCATGCATGCTACAACCATTAGTATGCATCAATCATATTTAAAGAGAATAATTTTGGATGTTTTTGTTACAGACCATCATTACCTATGGGTAAAAGAAGGTTTACAACAGGAAAATGTGTAACAGAAAATTAAAGAGTATGAAATGAAGGACGATTAATTACTTATGCATAAAAATAGAATTTATATTCCTAGTTCCGAAGAACTTAGGAATTTGGTATTAAAAGAAATGCATAATGTTCCATATGTCGAACATCCCGGTTATCAAAAAACAATTGGAACAATAAGAAGACAATTGTTTTGGTCAGGAATGAAGAATGATGTTTTTTATTACATTTACAAACGTATGGAATGCCAAAGAGTGAAGGTTGAGCATAGACACCTAGTAGGATTGATACAACCATTACCAATTCTAGAGAAGAAATGGGAAGTGGTAACCATTTATTTTATCACTAAGTTTCCTGGGAAAACAAGGCAACATGATTCAATAATGGTAGTGGTTGATAAATTGACAAAGGCTACTCATGATTTTGTTCCAATGAAGATGACTCATACAACAACTAATATTGCAGAAATATATATGAGGCAAATTGATAGGTTGCATGGAATGCCTAAGACAATTGTTTCAAACAGGGACACATAGTTTACTTTAAAATTTTGGAGAGGATTGTTTAAAGGATTTGGTGAAAATCTGAATTTTATTACATCATACCATCCACAGTTAGATGGGAAGGTAGAGAGAGTCAACCAAGTGATTGAAGACATTTTAATAATGTATGTGATGGATAAGCCATGTCTAAGTGGGAATATTAATTTAATTTGGTTGCATTTGCCTATAATAATGGGTATCAAGATTCATTGAATATGTTTCCATTTGAAGTTTTGTATGGTAGAAAATGAAATACTCCAATGAGTTGAGACAACCCAACAGACATAGTAGTATTTGGGCCAAAATTGCTCAAGGATATGGAAGACCAGATGGTTAAAATTAAGGAGAATTTGAAGGCAACACAAGATAAACATAAGAGTTATGCACATAAGAACATGACATCTAGAGAATTTAAAGTGGGAGAGCATGTGCTTTTGAAAATGAATCCCAAGAAGAGCTCATTGAAGTTGGATAGCTATACAAAGCTAGCAACCAGATTCTTTGGTCCATTTGAGATATTGGACATGATACAACTAGTTCCATACATGCTTTCATTACCTACTTCCATGACTGTTCATAATGTATTTCATGTCTCTTTGCTGAAAAAGTATGTAAATGATCCTAACCATGTTATTGATTGGAATTTGATTCAAGTGGCGCTAAAAGGAGACTTTTAGGTCCATCTAATGCACATATTGGACATAAAAGTAAAAATGCTCCATAATCGAGTCAAAGAACTGGTAAATGTTCAGTGAACCTACTATGGTCCTGAAGATGCTACTTGGGAGCATGTAGATTCCATGCTCATGGCCTTTTGAAGAATTTTGAAATTTTTATTTATGTTTTGTATATGCACTGAGGATAGTGACAAAATAAAGGGGAGGGAATATAATAGTTCAATTTGAGTCACTGGATTAATAATGTATTTTTTTTATTTGAAAGGGTCCAGAGTGACTAGGAAATATAATATTTTGAACATTGAAAATAATAAAATGCATCATTGGATGCAAGATGGACAAGGACAAGAGTTACAGGGGGCTATGGTTCCACGGGAGAGGGGTCTAAAGGGGCTAAGTCTTTCTATTATATTTTATTTACCCATCTTAGTTTTATTTGGGGGAAAAGTGGTTACATGAACTTCTTGGTGGGGAAACCATATGGTTCTTGATTTTCATGTAAATATATAAACCCCTCTTTTGGGTTGTTTGGGGGTTGCTCATCATTTGGTTCACCATTCATTCACTCTTTTTTCTCATTATTGCAGTTTCTTGGGAAAGGAATACAAAGTGCTAGAGGTAAGTAGCCATGGTTTGATAGCTATAGTAATTACTGGTGTATTCTAGCCATGAATTGGTGCATGCATGCCTGAGATGCATTGGCATGTGCTAAACCTTCTCCACAAGTGTGAATTCTAAGAGTTCCATCATTGATATTTATTGACCAGAAGCATTGGATCCATAGAAAGAGATGGATAACTTAAGTGACTATATGGTAGTGAAGGCATTTTATCCTATTTGGGTGGTGCAGGATGAAGGGGAAGAGAGATGGTAAACTATACTTTTGGTCATGTGTTGGAGAAAGTTGTTAGAGATTGATTGTTGACTGGTTTGGGAAGATGAGTGTCGAATTGAGACTTGTCCTTGTGGATTCATAGCCATGGAGTGGGGGTGACCTACTGTTGAGACTTGGAACAATAATGCCCAAGGTTGGGTGGAATGTCCTTGGTCTGTAGCCAGTTGGTGGTTGGTTTTAGTTAAGATAAGTTCTCTCTGTCAAGTGCCTCTCTACTTGTATATTTATTTCCACTATGTATTAATTATTATCTTTAAGATATGTATTTATTGTTGGATAGTTGTTTTTCATTGATGTCAACCCTTATAGATTGATGTCAACTCGTGGAGAAGTCTAGAAGCCCTATAGGTGTGGTTGAGATTGATGGTGAGTTAGTTGTCTTTGATGGAGTGGTTGATGTCAGCAGATGTGATGGGTGCATTTGATGAAGTCTATATGAATCCCCAAAGGTGTGGTTATGGGACCAAAAAATGATAAAGGAAAAAGGTCATGAAGTATGTTGTATATTTAGGTAAATCACTCATGAATGGATAATCCTCATCATGCCATTTCCAGTTATAGGTGGTATGACACGTTGTTCCTCACAGTTGAGGAGTTATGAGGTCGTGAAGTTGGAAGCACCAAAGATGGGTTAAGAAGGCCTTACTTGGTTACAATATGGGTTAATAAGACCCTAATTGGTTGAAAGTCATTAATTAATGGGTAAATAGGTTGTAACAAGAAAGTTCAATAAGCCCTAAAGTTAAGGAAAGAGGTTACTTATAAAAAATATATATACACCTCAACAAGTCACTCATAAGTACATTCACACACACATTATATTGAATATCTTCTATGTGGGTAAGTGATTCTTATCTGAGGTAACCAAAGAGATATGAGGTGAATTTCAAAGGGAAGATGAAGTAAATAAGGGTGAAATTCGAAGGGAGGATGAAGTCTTGTGATGATGTGTTCTAAGGTATGTTATTTAAATTCATCTTACCATTTTCGCTATAACATTTTTTTTTCTAAAATGATTCTAATAGCGAAAATTGGAGTATGTTGAGAAGACATATCAAGGTACCTATGGTAAAACGTTCAGCTTATGGGTCGTTGTATTTTATGAGATACACTCTATGGAAAATAGAGTTTTTGGCTAGTCCTGAAACTAGTCTCAAACAGGGGTTCTGAGTAAAATAGTCATAACTTATTCATAGAGGATCCAAATTTAGTGAGACCAAATGCATTGGATAGATTACATGCCATAGTATTTTTTGTATTATTTTCATATCTAGATATCAAATATTTTGCATGTGGAATTCTCTACAAGTTTGCTCTCTAGAATAATTTAGAATTCAGCGAGGTCTTCCATTTTTGCTATAACTCATTTTCTCGGATGTTCCAAGCAGTGAAACATGGAGGAATTGTAGAGAATATAATACAAAATATTGGGTACATGTTTCATACCTTTATTCAATAAAAGAACAAATTTGTTATTGTTGAAAGTTAGGGTTTGTGACTAATCCAAAACTAGTCCCATGAGACTAATGTAAAGTTTGATGAAGATGTTATTCTCTTTTTGTTGAAGTTGAGGAAGGTATGAAAGTCTCTGATCACATACACTAGGCATTTTACAGAGTTACATGTATTTTTATATGTATGTTTTGAGGGTTATATCTTGATGATGTTATGTTGTATGATTTAGGAAAGTCTTTGGTATGTTGTTGGGGCATTGGAACATGCTTGAGGCACATATTAGGTGCATGGTTGAGGCATGTTATCGCTCTGGAAATTCCCATAGGTTGTCAGGGTAGAAGAAATTTTCCAGAGGTAACTTTATCCAACCACTTCGAAACCTGAATCTAGCCCTGCCAGTTTCAGAGAGGGATCTCTCTGTAAGATTTAGATATGTTTTAACTTTGAGATATTAGGCTAGTTAAGCAGAATACAATTGAATGGTTTGTTTTTCTTTTTGTAAAGTTGGTTGAAATAGGTTTTACGCATCCATTGGGCTATGGGGTCTATATTATAAGGATAGAAAAATAAACAGAAATAAAAAGATTCTTTCACAGGGCTAGTTAATGCATTCACTGGATTCTTTGGCAGTAAAGTGATGGATAGCAGAAAAGACGAGAAAATCAATTACAGTAAAGAAGCATTTAAGAATTTCTTCACTATAACATTAGAATACAAAAATTTAGATCTTTAAAGTTAGAGACAAGGTATACAAAGATAAATCTTGCAACATGCGCTACTTTTAAAAGATCAGATTAGAAAAACAATATGACGACTGAGCAAGAAAAACATTCAACACAGAGAAATAAACATCACCAATGAATAACACACAAGAATCATGTGAAATGTCCCTTTGTATTACTGGAAGATATCTTGATAAACAATTGCAATCTTTATGGCTTACAAGGCGTAAAGATCAATCCTACGTACTTCAAAGTTTGAAGTATTTATCATCAAAATTACATACGATCCTGTCATTAATGATCAGGATGTGGTAGATCCTAAATTTAACTAACTAACTCAACAAGATACAAAAATTCAGGAACTGTCGATGATGTGTTGAAATCTTCATGCTGATTTCCGGGGAAAACCGTTGGTGAGTAATCGGAATGACTTCGTCTGATCGGATTACTGACTAGAACTGGACACCTCATTTCTTACTCGATTATATTGCATAGCTCTTCCCATCGTAGCTGACTGGGAATGTTGACTTGGAGTAATATTTTGTATATTTCATTGATCTCTGTGTACTTGACAAAAGTTGGTTTGAAGATGAAAATATACCGGATTTCGTGTTGTATGTTGATGTCTGGCTGTAAGGTTTCTAAGAACGCCTTGCCCGTTATGCTGCCCTATATTCCCAAAAATCAGAACTATCTTTGGCCATTGTGGCCAACTTTCGTTTATAATCATGAAGGGTCATTAACTTGTCATTTAGGAACCTTAAGTTAGGGAGTCCTTTCTTATACAGAGCTTTGATTTTGCTGAAAAATATTTGCACTCCTGCATCCATAGTCTGGACCTTCTCTTCCAACTGCAACATTAGTCCTCTTTTGGTCAGAACTGATCCAGATTATTTTCGACACGAAATGAGATTGGAGATATAATAAAGAAATGCACAGAGATATCGTAGATATTCAATAATATAACAGAAATGTGTCGGAGATGCAACCATAAACACATATATACAGTAATACATGATTTCTATTAATGAAAGGAATGTACAGAGACTATAAAAATACAGAGTGAAAGACTCGCTAGAATGGTGGCAACTTATCTCTGAGAAGAGATGTGACGGCTACTTGCATTCGCAAGAAGATGATTACAATGAGGCTCTGGAGGCCTTTTTACAATAAACAGGAATGCCAAAATTCCTAGACATCCAAAAACCTAACCCTAGGAGATGAAGCACCAAAAGTCACGTGGGTTCCATTTGGGTAAGTTAGTACATCAACTTCCCGGGGTCGTAACTTTTGCATGCAATCTCTGTTTTAGGCATATGATAGCTCGTTGGAAAGGTATCATTGAGGATATTTATTTTGGGGACTCAATCATACCTTCATATATCATTGAGAACCTTGATCTCGAAAAACATTCATTTAGGCCCTCAAAATGGCCTTGGAAGTTAAAACCTGCTAAACATAGTAAATTTCCAAAATTGCCAGAAAACTATTTTGAGCCAGTCAGAAAAGGTGGGTGGCCACCGATATCCACCTGGATCAAGAACCCTCTTGACTTTGAGGATGGTTTCCATCCTGTCTTCAATCCTCAAAGTCTCTAACTCTTCTCTGGTTTTGGAATTCAGAAATTTAATGATCTCAGTGGCTTCTGTGGGCATTTCTCCCAGTTCTTCTCTTATTTTCTCAATGGTCTGCCTGCTCCTTTGTACTAGTTCATTTTGCTCGAACATGATTTGCACCATCGGCCATATTTCATTTATGGATTTGGAGATGTCCATCCAGATATTTTCCTTGGCCTCAACAAGTGTCTTTCTTGCCACTATTTGCTTTTGAAGCTGCTGCAATTCTTGTTTGAGTTTGTCTGATGTTTGTTTCTCCATGGAGTAGCTAGTTTGGTATGAAGACTTAAGTTCCTGAAGGTTCTCAACCTCCTTTTTAAGTCTGCTAATTTCTGTCTCTTGCAAGTTCATCTCCTCCATGGATTTTGCTAGTTCCATTATCTTTTCCAGAGCTGTCAGTGGAGTTGCTGAGGGAATTTTTGTTGTGCATGTTGTGCTTACTCTTGTGAGTGGAACTACGCTCAATGGAATGACCTCCATAGGCATTGATTTTTCCTTCTCCTTCACTAACCTTTCCAATTCTTCTTCCATATCTTTCAACGGTGCGTTCTGCTCCATGATCAACTTGAGCATCTCGTCCTTCTCACCTTCTATCTTGGATATCTCCTTTGTCTGTGCATCTTCTGTTGGTGGAAATTTCATCTTTTTCCTCAGAGATGCTATATCAACATTTTTCTTTTTAACCATCTCCTCGACTGCTTTCACATTTGAGGGGTCATACCCGATCTTGAGGACCAATTCTTCCAACGTTTTAATTCTGTTATCCTTTGTAAAGGATGATATCTTTTCTAACTTTAACTGTGTTTGTACATTGCTCAAAGAGACCTATAGTTTAGTAGTCGAAGGAGAAGCACTTGCCAAAGTGGAGAAAACCATTTCTCCAATTTTCCTGTGTAGATCCATTTGATCAGTTGGGTGCACATCTCTAGTGTGGAACTCAAACATTTCCCTTTTGTAATCAGTAATTGTCTTTGGATCGGGCACATTGTTATTGGATAAATCCGTAAGTGCGGACACAAACCGATCTCCCTAGATCCACCTGGATCTAGAACAAAACAAGACAGAA
>SNQJ01S0067161.1:28394-47118 GCA_010110895.2 Picea sitchensis | reverse complement strand
CTTGGTATATATAGGAGACTAGGAGGTATAATTACAACTAATGGCCTAAAGCCGACATAAATAAAATAACATTACTAATATAATATGCCCCAATTAAGGGGTAATGAGCCAATATTAGGGCTTAACAGTACTGCTGGTCAATGTCTGATTCCTCTTCTTGATCAGGTCATATTTCTCGAAAATACTCAACTTTGATCCTCCTTTACTCGACTGATCGTCTAGTGAAGTATCTATCGGTTTCTTGGACGAAACTGCAGATAGGTTCTTCTTGCTTCTTGTGACAAGCAGTGACTGATCACCTTTCATAGTCGTAGTGGATTGGGCTCCCCTTTCGCCAACCGTGTTAGTTTCATGACTAGATTTTGGCCTTTTGGTATGCAATTGGAAAATTTTAGCCGAGACTTCAGTGACAGAAGGTGAAGTATCCTTCCTGGGTCTTTTCTCCTTTGGAGCCTGTGGTGTGGTTGTTTGCGAGATAGTAACTGAAGGATCCTGCTATTCTATTTCTTCTAGAGTGTTCGGCTCCCACTCTGTTTGATTCACGAACCCTTCTATCTCGGGCTTGGATATATGAACATATGGAACATTTTTATTTTTAACCCTCATCTCTGAAATTATCCCACACGGATCGTAGTGCCACAGGAAAATAACTTCGAACTTCATTTCCTTCAAAAATTTGTCTGCCTCTTCCCTGGCACCTCAACTATTGCATATAAAAGACCCTATTTCCCCTTTAATTTTGAGTTGTTGTTTCTTCTTCAGAGAAACGAAGTGTATGTTGTCTGAATTTATCATTTGTCTTATGTACTCCAAGGCAAATATCCTCATGGGTAAATACTTGGGCAGTTTGTATGGACCTAACTCGCATCCATATACTATGATCTCGATGTGATTTTGGTAAAGATACCAATCTCTAGTTTTCGCAAGGTCTGAGAGGTGTAAGATCCTCTGAATCTCCTCATTTATCCGTGGTTCTAGTCTTGCACTAAGCATGCTCACCACTGGGTGGTAGAACTGCTCGATGAACTATTTGAAACTGAACTTTGTGGAATTCCGTCTAAGCAGTAAAGTCCAAGATGTTACTACCTGCGGCATCCCGTTCTTGTCCATTTTCTGCATTGAGAAAAAGAACTTGTCCACTTGAAAGAAAATGAACATGTTAGCCAGTATGGAGGAATACTGGAACATGCTCGCTTTGGCGAATTTTGAAATATGTTCGTGAATACTCTCCACCAGGAAATTACTATAGTCAAACTGAATGGTGGGCCTTTCATCTATAGAGAAAATGGACACAAAACCCAATATAGGTTCATCCACCCATTCGCCTGAAAAATAACCAAGCAAAGAGCAGAGGGATGAAATGATTTGATTTCCCTTTTTTGAGAACATGGCGGAGGGATATGGGGGATTTGACTTGGGGAGCTGAGCATCCTGTGGGAGAAAAAGCTCAAAAATATGGGCTCTCTGAGGGAAATATGGTTTCTGGTATAATTCTGTTATGATTTAAATATTAAAAGGGAAGGTAGACTCAGTTCTGAGTATCTGCATCATCTGATCAATGGCCTCTGGTGTGATAACGAACAAATTTTTCCCTCGATGATGAGACTATGGTTCTCTATTCGTGGAGGTAATGAGCCTGACATTTGAGGGAAAATTTAGGGAAATGATGGATCTGGGGGAAAAGGTATAGAGGAATATTGGACTCCCAGAGCCCAATTTCGTCACTTTGATCTAAGAAAATGTCTCTAAGCCATGACTACAAATCCGTGAAGTCAAATTTGCACCTTGTATCTGAGATTAGATGATCTTTGTCGACCAAGGGGATCCTGTCAAGGTCGACATGAGGTGGGAGGAAATAATTTTCCTTAGCTTCTGCTTTCTTGGATTTTGGCGCCATCACTACAAACAATACCTGCAATTTAAACACAAACATTAGTGGGAAAGGTTGTGGTTTTGGATTGTTGGCTGAGAACGGAGAGAAGACAAGAAATTTTTTTCTGGTGTGGGGATAAAGGTGAACAATGGGAGAATGAGGGGAAAAGGTTATTTTTGAGCAAACAGATACCCATTGGGCGTGGGGGGATAGATCAGTAGGATAACGGATAACTTAGCCTGTAATAAATGGCCAACGGGTCCTTTGGAGCGTGATATGGCAGGAAAAAATGAGTGATGAGTACTATCAGGTGATGTGGTGGGTGTTTGATTGAGGATCAACAATGACAACGGGACCTGTGACGGGTGAGCAGGGGGAAAATGACTGACAAAGTTATGAGACGAGACCATTAGGAGAAGATAGTGGAAAATGATGTCATGGGACGACGGGGGTATATTAGAAAAGTGGTAAATGGTAAGTGGTAAGATGGTTTACGGTAAGTGGTGGGAGTCTGGTGCAATAGATTCCTTCCACATTAGCAGATTGTCCTACTAGAAAAACATTGCATTCCGGAGCCCCCCCCCCCACCGTTAAAAGCATACCGGTCGGGGGGGTTCGAAAAACGTCGTCAGCCGTCCATCGGTGTGCCTATCGCTGGATCGTAGATCTGAGCGCGTTGTTTAACAAACTTTCTAGACCCCCTCCCCACCGTTAAAAGTAGAACAGTCAGGGGGTCCAAAATTTAATCTCGTNAAAGGTAGAACGGTTTGGGGGGGGGTGTCTGAAAAAACTTATTCACTGTAGATCTGAGCACCATTGCCTCTGCCATTCATCTGTGTGTTCTCTTTAATATGCCAGTGAAAAAATCATATTGGCTCTGAAAACTTAGGACAAGTTCTTTATGTGGGTCTGCCCAACTTTCCCTACTTTTTGTCACCATGGGGTTTAGGCATCCAACTTTCAAACATCAAAGATATGGTTTAACATCGATCATCATGCATGTTTTATTGAAATAAAACCATATAACCTATGCTCTAACCTACTTACCTATGACATTTAGCCTAGATTAAACTGTTGGACTAAGAAATTACTTTACCCTAGGGTTATTTGACCAAGATTAGGCAGTTTGGTCAAATTTATTCACTAGCTAACCTAAACTGCTTGGCTAAGATTAAATAGTTTAGCCAAGATTATTCACTAATCCTATCAACATCAATTTAAAAGTACTTGGCCATGCTTAAACTGTATGGACCAGGTCATTGTTATTGCATGGGGCTTTATTCAATTTCTTTTATGCCCTCTTTTATTCTTTTCTCATTTTCTTTTTCTTTTCTTTCTTTCTCTCAAATTATTTGGCAACCAAACACAGTAAAGGGATAACATCTCAATCACCAGTTGATCCTATAAATTATAGGTTTATAACAGTGGCTCCACCTGGGGATGGTACTCTCCTTGTGAAGTGCCAAGAATCCTGCTTCCTGATGTTCTGAAAAATTTCTTCTCAATTTCTGTTGTTGTTTGATTTGTTTTATTTTGAAAATTTTGATGACAATGTTAAAGTGGCTCAGGGTCTTCTCTGCAGGCTTCAAACATATGATCAAAGTTATCCACTCAAAAAATTGTAAGCAAAAAGGGAATGGTTTGTACAATGGAAAGTGTGACTGAAGGTCTCTACTGAGGGGGTGAATAGTGTTTCAACATTCTGCCATTCACAGGTCCTCCTGGCAGATTGGTCCCATCGCTATTGTCAAGCAAAAAGGCATTGTTTCCTCTGCATGCTCGAATCATGTAAGGTCCCTTCCATAGACTGTCGAACTTGCTATGCTTCCCCTTATCTTCATTTCTAGCATCCCACCTCAGAACTAGATCACCTAGCTCAAAGTCATCTTCTTTAGTTCTTTTATCAAAGATCTTTTTTATGCTCTCTTGGACAACCTGAGTCTTATTGTATACTTATTCTCTAGATTGATGTAATTGGATCATCTGGTTTATCCTTCTTTGGGAATCGTTCAGCTCGGCTTGCATCTCTTGCAGAAGCTTCATGACGATAACACCTAAAGAGGTAGGAAAAACTTCTTCAGTGCCATAGACCAATTGATATGGAGACATACCAATTGACCTCTTGGTGGTCAATCTGTCAGCCCAAAGTGTGAAAAACAACTTGTTATGCCATGACTTTTTGTTTTCTTGTAGTGGCTTTTTAATAATGTTCACCAGGGTTTTATTGGATGACTCAGCCAACCCATTTTGCCGAGGGTAATAAGTCGTGGAATGTCCCAAAGTGATATGATACTGGTTGAAAAAATCTATGAGCTTCTTAGATCGAAAAACAGGTACATTGACGGTTATGATTTTTATTGGACACCCAAAATGAGACACGATATTATTTTCCAGAAATTTAATAATGACAGAATCAATAGCTTGCCTTCTTGGTACAGCTTCAACCCATTTTTTGAAATACTCCGTGGCAGTAAGAATCCATTTGTGTTGGATTGAAGAGGGAGGATGTATCTCTCTGATAAAGTCTAATCCCCATTGCTGGAAAGGGGCTTCAACAGAGATAGGTTTAAGGGGTAAAGGAAGAAGCTTATTTTTGCCCTCGAACACTTGACATTTATGGCATGAAGTTACTTTCTTCTGCACATCAAAAAATAGTGTAGGCCAATAAAAACTAGCTCTGAGGATTTTATTAGCTGTGGTCTTCCAACTCAGGTGACCTCCATAGTCTCCTGCATGAAAATCCTGTAAGAATTTGTCAGCTTCATCTTTTAACAAGCAATTTAACAAAATACCTCTAGGATCCTTCCAATAAAGATTGCCTTCTAGAATGCAAAATTTTAAAGCTTTCAATTTCAAAAACCTAGCTTTAGTTTTTGTCAGACCAGGGGGAGATTGTAAGTTATGCAAAACAAATATAAGGTCTGCATACCATGGAGAGTTCAGAAATACCTCATTCATGCTTGGAGTCACCCGCTCTCCCTGTTCATCTACTGCAACTAAGAAATTAATATCTAAAGCATCAAAATTAGATTCAGCCATTAACTTTGCTAGACCTTGACCTTTAATCAGTTTAGTAGGCTTAATCTCTTTGTCATACTCTAAAATAACAACAATCCATTTTCCTCTCCTACCATCTAGATTGTCCTGAGTTAAAATGTCCTTTACTACTGTGTTCGGAATGTTAGGACCCTATAATGTACCTTTTTGTTCATACTTTTTTCTATCATTACATCCTTTTCCCACTCACATTTAAGCCTACATTATAACCTTAACCTATCTTTCCAAAGGTATATAACGTTTCTTTTCTTTGATATATGTTTAATTTGTTTTACATGTAATTTTACATTACTCTCATACTTAGCCATCGATCAGAAAAATATAGTTGTTGAAACAGTTTGAACTATAGATTATTGTTGCTGCTTGAAGACCCGTTGCTAAAACAGTCAACAACACGCAAATCACGTTGCTGAAATAGTCCATGATTTGCGATGCTGGAACAACACTTCACACAACAGTAACAAGAAGGAGATGTTACACTAGCTGCAACAGCTATACCTTAAGCCAACACCAACCATCGCTATTGCTTGAGACCACGTTGCTAAAACAGTCAAACATAATGCAAATCCCATTGCTGAAATAGTCCGTGATTTGCGATGTTGAAACAATATACAACAACAGTAACAAGAAGATAAATAAAGAAGTTGTTACACCGGACGCAACAACTACACCTCAACCCAACACCATTCCAACTATTGTAACAACATTTTGCTATGGGAGATCAGAATATCCTATTCCATCATAGAAGATTAGATCTGACTAAGAATAGGATTCGTATGTACACATGTAATTTTATGATCAATTGTATTAAGAGGATTCTCCTCTTTAAATAAGGGTAAATCATCATTAGACAGGGAAGATTTCTTTGGATAGAAAGGAATTACAGAGAAGGGTGTGTTCACTTTGGATATTATAACATGATACAATTGACAAATGAATAAAAGATTATTCTTAGCATTTCTTCTTAGTTCCTTTCATTTCTGGGGAATCTTGTGAGAAGGAGAGGGCCCACCTTCTTCACACGATTCACCCATTAGTTATGTAGTGTGTTAGTATTATTTTTGTTCTATTTAAACTTTGTTTTGCTGAAACTCTAGTTTATTGAACTCTATTTTGCTGAAACTCTACTTTACTGATTGTTACATTGTTTTCATACAATTCATTCCTAGGTAACTGTTAATCATTCTGATTGGTAATTCTGCTTGATGAATTTATGAAAGTGTGATAATCAGAGACAGGTGTTGAAGATTCCTGCTTGGGGAATAGGGTCCTGTTCTCTATTACAGAATAGTTAGCCTTCAGTACTTGTCAATCATTTTGATTGGTAATGAGTTCATGAAAGTGTGATAGTCAGAGACAGGTGCTGAAGATCCATGCTTTGGGGAATAGGGTCCTGTTCTATGTTACAAAATAGTTAGTCTTCCTTGGTTGTTGTTTCTTAATGTAATCTAGGATTCTTCTGATAATTATTTTCCTTAAATCTCAAACTCTGCAATAGATAGATTTCTTTTCTGTAATTCAAAGTAGAACTTCAGTCTGTTCAAGGTAAGGTGTGATTAGTGTACTTTTACTACAACTCTAGATTTCTTTTGAGATTGAGCATTTACAGTGTGTGATTTCCTTTGAAATAAACAGACTTCCCTGGGTTGACAATTTATGTAACACTTGATTGTTTAGTTAATAAGCAATTACAGTGACCAACATTTTGGTGTCGTTGCCGGGGAAGGAAATTATAGATTTCAAAAACACTTATGTTCTTTTAGATATACAGATTGCATGAGAGGACATGGAGACCCCAAAGAAACTGACCCTACAGGTGGCAGGGGCAGAGGAAGGGGAGGAAGAAAGAATTTTATTGACGAGATTATATCAAAATCTGAATCTGTTTCTCCTCAGCGACCAAGCTCTCGAAAACCAAAATCTCAACCTTCCTTTCAAGCAAACTTTGAAATGGGGAAAGAAATTTGGAGCCCTAAGACAGTTGAGAAACCAACAGAAAACATTGAGGATCGAGCAAGTGCAGCAGGGGAACAAACAAAAGAAACCATGGATGAGTATAATGAGGAACTGTACCATGAAGAATAGGCAGGTCCTGAAGGAGAGGTAAATGATGGAAACTCTTTTTCTACCTTAGGATTTCCTATTGGTGATCTTGCTAGAGGAGTATATCCCATGAAGAATATTCCACCCTCATCTTTACCTAACTTTCATGGTTTATCTTCAGAGGATCCCGATGAATTCCTTTTCGAGTTTGACATATTATGTAGAAGTTATGATTACATTTCCAATGCTAAAAAATTAAAGCTATTTCCAGCAACATTAAAAGGAAATGCATTAAGATGGCTCATGAGTCTTGGAGGTCATGTAATCACAACATGGGATCAGATGAAACAAAAATTTCTGCACAAATACCAAGACTATTGCTGAACAAGAGAAAAAAGAGAGGAACTATTCAAGATGATACATAAAGAGGATGAAAATTTGGAGGACTTTGTGGAAATGCTATAGTATAATCTACAAAGATCCAGTCACCCCGATGTAAGTAAAGATATTATTAAAACAATATTACTAAAAGGAGTAAGGGATGACTGTCTAGATATGTTGAATATGCTTGGAAAAGGGGACATATCTAAAGAATCATATGATGAAATTGTTAACCTATGTAAAAGATGTTCAAGAGGAGCTACAAGGAATAGATCAAACAACAGGGATACCACATTTTCAAGAGTTCAAAAATCAGCCAGTGGAGGAGCAACAAGAGCAGAAATAGGTAATTTACTTGAGGGTTTTAAAACTGAAATGTTAAGCTCTTTTGCTTCACAAATTGATACCCTGCAGATTCAAAAGAAACAAGCAAAAGCAGAAGAAGCTTTGTCCATATTTTGTTCCAAATGCAGAGATAAGCACCCACGAAGGGAATTCCCATTGGACTAAAAGCCAATCTGCACCATTTGTGATAAGGATCATGAAACTCAACAATGCCCTTCTTTACCACGAATCAAACCAACATTACAACCAACTGATGAAGAAGTTGAAGCCGTCTATTTGTTGACACAGAGAAGGCAATGGAAGCCACGTGGACAAGGTATAAATCCTAATATGCCATTTACATATTCTAATCGTTGGAATAACTGTCCTTCTTTTAATCAAGAAAATTACCCTCACTTTAATCAAATACAATACCCACCCCTCAATCAAATGAATTACCCATCCATGCAACAAAATAAACCTCCCTTTGTAGACCCAACAATGTGGACTCCTTGGCCTCCACAACAACAAACTTACCTTAACCAATGGAATGCAAATTGGAGAGGTCAACAACCCCCGTTCCCAAATCAATTACCTCAACTTCAATCACAATTTTTGCAACCACTCTCTTTACCATCAGGTACTCCACTGAAAAATCAAATGATGAGGCCCCAACTACCTGTACAACCTAACCCTAACCCCAATAA
This sequence comes from Picea sitchensis, assembly GCA_010110895.2. Taxonomy (NCBI): domain Eukaryota; kingdom Viridiplantae; phylum Streptophyta; class Pinopsida; order Pinales; family Pinaceae; genus Picea; species Picea sitchensis. Next base: position 38,733 of record SNQJ01S0067161.1, on the reverse strand, counting down.
TAAGGTTGTGCAGTGCATTGATATTCAAAACTAGCCTATACTTTCTCTTTTCCCTGCGCAATGCAATGATATTCATTTACGATCTGGGAAAATAGTAGAACCTATCATTGATTAGGTTCGTATTCGACTATGTTGTTAGTGCATTGAAAATTCAGTTTATAAGAATGACTCTCTGAATATCTTGATTTTTTATTGTGCAACCAAACTCCTGCTCCAACTCCCTCTTTTCTTACAGCCCCATCGAAGTCCATGCTCCAGAATTCTGCTGGTAGTTCTTCACTTATTACAATTTCCTTTCCTTTTGCCTCAGTGATTTCTTGGCCTTCTTTTGGATCAAGTGTATTTTCTTCCAGCTAAGCTTCTGGTTCTTCCTTATCACCGTCGTTATATAGGATAAAGGAATCTAGATCAGAGTGTGTAGAGTATAGAGGGTAGTTATGTGGCTTTTCTTGGCTGCTGACCATATATTTCATCAGCGTCTCTTTATACAGTCTTCTATGTTGTATGAATACTGGGATAGTGGCATATGACATATACAACTGCAAAGTGCCTTTCATCTTTCCCCCCCAAGATTTGGACAACAACATACCATATTTGGGGGGAATGTTCATGACCGCAACATCCATAACCATGATTTTTGCTGGAATCTGAACTAGAGTGATACATAAGTCTTTGATCAACCTGATACATATAACTTTGCTAGAGTCAAAAGAGTGCAAATATTTGTAGGGTCTAGTGACCTCGAGTCCCAAATTTTCCATCACTACTTTAGGCATCAAGTTCTGAGAAGCACACGAATCTAACATAGCATTGTACAGAATCAGGTTGTGTATATTAAGGTTGATGTAAAAAGGAGCGACAACACTGGTGTCGATATGACCATCAACTTCAGGGCCAAACAAGATTTCAATTTGATCATCGGTAAGATTTACTGTGTTCAAATGATTTTCTGATTCAACAGTCAAGGCCTTCGTGCTTATCTCTGGCTCGATGCTCAACGCTTTGATCACCTGCGATTGGTAAGTGTTCTTACTCATCAGCTCGGAAAGGGGAATGGGAATCTTCAATTTGGATAATTCCCCTTCAAGGATGAAAGTAGTGGGTGCTCTACTTAGGCTTAGCAATTCTGATCTGTCTACCATAGTTTTCTGGGAAGAAGTACTTGGTTGACTAATTGATGAAACCTCATTCTGCATTGATCTTTGTAGAATGGTAGGGTTTTTTTTGGTGAGAGATTCAACATTTCCTTTCTCAGAGATTTTCTTGGTAGAAGGTCCTGAGGTCTTATTGGTTTCGACTGTTTTCTTTGTTTTGGTTACCTTCTTTGGGGGATTTTCATTTGTCTTTTTTCTCCTCAAATTGTACTACCTATGTACCTCCATAATGGTGTCTTCAAATGCCTACTGTTTTGTTTCCTCAGCTTCCTTGTTTAACTCTATTTGAGAAAGGAGGAAAATTTCTTGCTCTTCCAGAGTGAGGAAGATGGCTTCGTCATCGTGAATGCCCATGAGGTTTATATGCATGTCATCTAATTCTTCAATTTTCTCCTCACCTTCATTAGCACAATTTTATTGTAGGGGTGGTCTGATCGGTTGATCAGGAACCCTCTGTTCCCTTTGATCCCTAGGATCTCTCTACCTGATTTGAGGAGGATTTCTTCTGAAGTTAGGATTTCAAATTTGTGGAGCATCTTGGTTGTGTTTAGGAGGATTTCTTTCGGATATAGTAAGTATCTCTATCATCCTTTCCATTTCTCTAGATAAGGAATCCAGTTTAGCGTCAGAAGAGGATGTGGTAGGTTCCTCTTTAATCGTGACTCTCCTTTCCATCCTCTGTTGTGCGCTTCTGGCTAACAAGTTGGTCTCAACACTTACTACACTTTTCTGCATGTCCTCCAGAGTGGTAGAGTTTCTTTCCCTTAATTGATATGACATATCAGTGTCAAAAATGTCAGGGAATTTTATCAATGCCAAACCTTGTGGGGTTTTGATATCATCTAGAATCGCATTGTACAAATTGTTGAAGTGGGTGCAGTAGTCTTGTACTGTCTCTCCTTGGTTCCTTCTGATGCTTTCGTATTCTGACAAGATCTAAAGAGGATTCTTCTTTACCTCCCATATATCCAGACAACTTCTTTGAAACGCGGGTAAGGTGGACTATAGAAGCAGCATGTAAGCCTTTGTACCATTTCTTAACGTCCCTAGTTAGACTCTGCACAAATAGTATCATCTGAACGTCAACTTCATCCACTTCCTGCAGGTCAAAATAGTCATTCATTTTATCAACATGTTGGTGTGTGTTCAAGGGCCCATTACCATCAAACTGTGGAAGTCTTGTTTGATAGTCTTGGGGCATAACATGTAAAGGTGCATCCAACACCAAAGGAGCATATCTGGCTGCCATGATAGGTGGAGGAGGTGGGACAACAACCTGGATGATGGGTGGGGAAGTGACAGGAGATGCGGAGGATGAAGGACTAATCGACATAGAGTGAGTGGGTTGAGATTTTACAGAAGTTGCAACAACAGTTATGGCAGAAAATTCGATCGACTGTTGGAAGTGGGTTTGGTGTAAGGCTTGATCGAGATTTGCTACCAAACTTTCTGTCTTGTCAAACTTCTCAAGGAATATTTGATCAAGGTTAGTCCTAGGAGATAGTATTTCAGGGGTCCGGGGTTGCAGGATGGTTTGATCTAAATAGGTTTAAGTCACAAAGCTATCAGATTTCGTTCTAAACAGGCTTTGTTCAACAGTGGTGTCAAACTCGAGGTATTGGAGGGAAACAAGTTTCTATTTAAGAGAAAGGGACCTGTGAAGGGGGCTATGGCTCCCTGAACCTTCTGAGATGGTATTATTTCTAAGTAACTGCTATGGATTATCAATTGCTACTGCAGGTTCTAGATCTGGGTGAGATCAAGTATAAGCTCTTTTAGGAGCAAGATTTTTATTTTTTTATATATATTTTTATTTCATGAATCCAAAATTTCTATGTACCAACTTTTAACAACCTTTGAACATTATCTCTTTCTCGGATTTACGATTAGTTCAGAAATACAGTTTTATTCTAGGGAAAAGAAATCGTGGGATTGAAAGTTTGTTCAGTTCCCCAATATGGTAGCCACTATGTTATCGCTCTGTAAATTCCCAGAGGTTGTCAGGGTAGAATAAATTTTCCAGAGGTAACTTTATCCAACCACATCGAAACTGGAATCCAACCCTGCCAGTTTTAGAGAGGGATCTCTCTGTAAGATTTAGATATGTTTTAACTTTGAGATATTAGGCTAGTTAAGTAGAATAAAATTGAACGATTTGTTTTTATTTTTGTAAAGTTGGCTAAAATAGGGTTTACGCATCCATTGGGCTGTGGGTTCTGTATTATAAGGATAGAAATCTAAACAGAAATAAAAAGATTCGTTCACAGGGCCAGTTAATGCATTCACTGGATTCTTTGGCAGTAAAGTGATGGATAGTAGAAAAGATGAGAAAATCAATTATAGTAAAGAAAAATTTAAGAATTTCTTCACTATAACATCAAAAGACAAACATTTAGATATTTAAAGTCAGAGATAGGGTATACAAAGATAAATAATACAACATGCACTACTTTTAAAAGATCGAATTAGAAAAAAAATATGACGACTGAGCAAGAAAAACATTCAACACAGAGAAAAAAACATCACCAATGAATAAAACGTGAGAATCCTGTGAAACGTCCCTTTGTATTACTGGAAGATCTCTTGATAAACAATTATAGTCTTTATGGCTTACAGGGCATAAAGATCAACCCTACGTACTTCAAAGTTTGAAGTATTTATAATCAAAATTACATACGATCCTGTCATTAATGATCTGGACGTGGTAGATCCTAAATTTAACTAACTAACTCAACAAGATACAAAAATTTAGGAACTGTCGATGATGTGTTGAAATCTTCTTGATGATTTCAAGGGAAAACTATTGGTGAGTCATCGGCACAACTTCGTCTGATCGGATTGCTGACTAGACCTGGACACCTCATTTCTTACTCAATCAGATTGCATAGCTCTTCCCATCGTAGTTGACTGGGAATGTTGACTTTGAGTAATATTCTGTATATTTCATCCATCTCTGTATACTTGGAAAAAGTTGGTTTAAAGATGAAAATATACCGGATTTTGTGTGGTATGCTGATGTCTGGCTGCAAGGTTTCTAAGAACGCTTTGCCCGTTATGCTACCCTGTATTCCCGAAAATTTAGAACTATATTTGGCCGTTGTGGACAACTTCCATTTATAATCTGGAAGGGTCATTTACTTGTCATTTAGGACCCTTAAGCTAGGGAGTCCTTTCTTCTGCAGAGCTTCGATTTTGCTGAAAAATCTTTGCACTCTTGCATCCATAGTCTGGACCTTCTCTTCCAACTGCAGAATTAGTCCTCTTTTGGTCAAAACCCTCTTGACTTCGAGGATGGTTTCCATCCTATCTTCAATCCTCAAATCCTCTAACTCTTCCCTAGTTTTGGAATTCATAAATTTATTGATCTCAGTGGCTTCTATGGGCATTTCTCCCAGTTCTTCTCTTATTTTCTCAATGCTCTGCCTTCTCCTTTGTACTAGTTGATTTTTCTTGAACATGATTTGCACCACATGCCATATTTCATTTATGGATTTGGAGATTTCCATCCAGATATTTTCCTTGGCCTCAACAAGTGTCTTGCCTGCCACTGTTTTCTTTTGAAGCTGCTGCAATTCTTGTTTGAGTTTTTCTGATGTTTGTTTCTCCATGGAGTAGCTGGTTTGGTATGAAAACTTAAGTTCCTGAAGTTTCTCAGCCTCCTTTTTAAGCATGCTAATTTTTGTCTCTTGCAAGTTCATCTCCTCCATGGATTTTGCTAGTTCCATTGTCTTTTCCAGATCTTTCAGTGGCGTTGTTGTGTAACACCCTGTTTCCCCCAGCTTGTAAATATAGCTGGACTGGCGAAGAACTATGGAAAAATCATAAATGTGAATATATGATGTAAACGGACCTTGAGAAAAAGGTCAATGAATGTGAATAACATTTTGAATTTATTGCAGGACTAGTGAGAGGGGATGTGCAGAAAAAGAGACCACGATGGCAGTGGAGGGCACCTGGAAAGGTGGCATTAACTTCCACCGAGAATGAATACCGTATTTGGACTCCACTGGCCCGGAGAACCAAAAGCAACTCACTGGCCTTGAATTTAATGCCTTGCAGGATGGCAGGTTGATGCCTTAATGAGGGATGGGGAGGTGAATTGCCTATCCATAGAGTCGTCAGGCCTGATCAGCACGAGGGTAATCACGCCACATGCAACCTCGCAAGAGGATAAGGCATGGGGAAGAAGCGATTTAATGGGGGCATACACGAGGGGAACTATGGTATTACGGAGAGTGAGTGATAGCAGAGAGGAAGGATTGCAACCTTCGCTCCTGGTCACTGGCAGATAGAGAGACACAGTCTCACAACATCATGGTCTCAGCTCGGGGGTGGCTAGTGGTAAATTCGCTGGGAGTATCTACGCCTACGATTGGGTGGAAACAAGCACCCCTCTCAGCAGTTGCACTCACTTCTGGTGTCATTTCTGATAAGTGTTTTACATATTGCATCTTGAAATTCATATACTGACATATATGCTCATAGAACTATGAAATTGTGAACGATTACAGTATAAGAATATCTGTGCAGTGTTTTGATAAGAAATAATAGATATATGCTTAGAACAGAAAATGAATGAATTGGCTTATGACTGATAAATGAATTTAATTATGCATGAGTTGAACCAAGTCAAACTTCCATCCTGTACTCGGGAATTCGTTTCCCCTTATCTATCTCCAAGAGTGCCCTGGAATAGATCTCTTCACAGAGATTCCCTCCTGGGGAAGGTTTACCGGGAACCTGGAAAAAGGACTTGAATGTGCAAGCCCTAACAACCTTGTACGGGGAGAAATGACCCTCTTAAAATCCTGAAGTAACAACGTAGGGATAAGTACCAACCGACGAACGAGATCCTATCGGAATATTCCTGGGTCATTCATGACCGTTAGATTGACGAAAGAAATACGGGCGTTACATACCTCGCCCCGTTAAATACAGGCGTTAGAATAGAGAGGAAATCGGGATCGTAGACCCACACAATCCATGAGAACATCTGGACCATTTATTTTTCCACACCCATGAAGTAGTGGACGAGTGCACAAGGTGGGACAGATCTGAGCCGTTAGATCTTAGCTAGGAAAACCCGACAGCCATTGGATCTGTTAAGAGATGCATGAGCGTTAAGCCCTCGTGAATAGGAGGTTGAAAGTTCCGACGAGAGGCGTGGCCATCAGGATATCGACATTCGTGAAATTGAGAGTCACGATGACATGAGGTCGGGGATTTTCATAGTGAAAATCCTAAAACATATCAGGACCATCCATCTTAGGAGGACGCATGGCGGAGATCCAGACTATCGGGGGAAGTCCCGATAGAAGGAAAAATTAGTGCATCAGAGTTCGACGTTTCACAAGTCCTGAGGACAAGACTTCCGGAGCATTCGAAGTCACAAAACAACGAGAGGTGATCAGGACCGTCCATCTTAGGAGAACGCATGGCAGAGATCCAAACTATCGAGGGAAGTCCCGATAGAAGGACAAATCGGTGCATCGGAGTTCGGCGTTTCGCAAGTCCTGAGGACAAGACTTCCAGAGCATTCGAAGTCGCGAAACAATGAGAGGCAATCAGGACTGTCCATCTTGAGGGGATGTGTGGCAGTGATCGGGGCCTCCAGGAAAAGTCCCGAAAGGAGAATTGTCAATCGGGAAATCGTGAGTCGGGATATCGGGAATCCCGTGGACAAGAAGTCCTTGCAACTTGGAATCGCGAAGTCCGAAACCCCGACAAGGGGGAGAAAGCTCCGTTGTTGTGGGGTCTAGCTGACGTCAGGTCGGACAATTGGGGATCGGGATATTGGGAATCCCGTGGACAAGGTGTCCTTGCAGTTCGACATTGTGATGTCTGAAACCCCGATAGGAGATAGGGTTGTGGTCACGAGGATAGTGGTCACATGGACCAAGAATATAGCCAGAAGGGGCTAAGGGCCAAAGACAGGGAGTTGGATCATTGGAGTTCGGGAGATCGAGAGGTCAAGAACGCTCGACATCAAAAAAAAGAAACTTCGAAACCCGAATTTGACTTTGGGAATACATGGTCATGTGCGGAAGGTCGATCTCCCTTGGGAGGGAAACTTTGGAGACCTCGGAAGCTTCAGGGATTTGAATGGGTAAATGTAGGAGTAGTGTATTGCGATTCTCCAAATCGCGAAAATCCGTTAAGCTCTTGGTTGGCTTAAGTGCGTGGGTACAGTACAGGGTCACGTAGACAATACCCCAAGAGAAATACTTGCCCCTTGATAGCCCCATCAGGGTTCGACATTTCGTTGTCTCACGCTTTGGGGTTTACAATGTCGAGAGACTCGACATTCTGGTAGCTCCGAATCGCGAAGTGCGAGAAGACGCCATGCTGATTCGGCTCATAATCGTGAACTATAATCACATGGAGGTGGAAAACGGAAAGAGCTAACCTGTGCTAAGCCCCGTAGGACTTCGGGGATTCCGATGGTTGAGAAATCAATGAAAAAATTTTGATTTTGAGTAGTGGGTATGTGACAAAGTGGTATCAGAGAATGGTTACAACACTCAGCCTGTTTGGGCTCATGCATGAGTCGCACATAAACTCCGTTCGAAGTACTCCTACAAAGAGTAACCCCTAATGTAACTCTTTTGTCCAGGATTAAAACTTGGAAACGAGAACCCGACTGTGTATGCATGTGAAAGAGTTATAAATTTATGCACAAATTATGAAAAAATGTATTTAACTCTTGAATTATAACCAACGTTTGTCTTTTCCCTCAAGCAGACGATCAACCACAGGAATATACAGACGCAGAGTATGGTGACTCACCAAGTGGTGGGAGAAGGCTCCCACAACCGAGACGAAGAGTCTGATGAAAGAAGAGCAATAGGAGCCCCTCCGGACCTAGCCGAGACTGTGAGGAATCTCATGGTTGAATTGCAAAGATGTAAGGCTGACAATGAAAGGATGAAGAAAGAACAAGAAAAGAAAACCAAAATTAATGCAGTCCTACTGTAGAGCTTATCCGACCTACAACGACAAATGCAGCATTAACCTGAGATGCAGAATCATGGTTGTGTCAGTGGCCATACTGAGAGAAGCACATCAAGAAAGGTCCACCCCAGAGGTAAAGGGCCAGTGCTAGATGATTCCACTGAGAAGGAAGCTGGTGATTCAAAAGGCTCTTCCAATATTAGGACCAGTTCCTATTCTCGCAGAAAACAGAAGAAGAAAAAGACTTCCAAGAGTCATAAATGTGAAGAATTCAGAAAGGCCAAACTTCCCTCCTTTGACGGTGAGATAAATAAGGGAGAGGAAGTTGAGGCCTCGCTACTTGGATTGAAGAAATATTTCAGAGTCCATGATTTTTCAGAAAATTTGAAGGCCCGAGTGGCCACTTTCAATCTGAATGGAAAGGATTCCATTTGGTGGGAAGACCTTAAGAATATGAAAGGGGTCCGCGAGGAGGACCTGTCTTGGAAACGGTTTGAGAAGTACTTCCGGAAGAAGTATTTGTCAGAAAGATATTTCAACGAGAAGGCTAAAGAGTTTTATGAACTCAAACTGGGACAACTTACCATAGAGGAATATGTCAACAAATTCCTCAACTTATTGAGAGATGTACCCTACATCAAAGCAGAGAAGGAGAAAGCACAACGCTTCATCAGTGGGCTACCCAAGGAATACCGGAACTGAATTGAATTCGACAAGCCAAAGACCCTAGAAGACACTATTCGAAAAGCAACATATTGTCATGAACAATATGGACATCGGGCAGAGTCTTGTAGAGACTGGAAACAGAAGAGTGGTTCGAAATTTCAGAAAAAGGGGATCAAATCTTCAGGATTTAAGAACTACAAGAAGAACCCCAGAATGAACCTTCCAGCCCGGAGTGTACTCCAGCAGAATTTTTCCTCGGGGGATGGAAATAAAAATTCTAGACCTATACCAATAAAAACTAATAACCCAAAGAGAGAATCTCTAAAATGTTGGGGTTGTGGAGAAGACAATCTTCTGAGAGACTGTCCACACCAACAACAGAATAGTCAGAAAGTATATAACATTCAGGAAGCTACCACAATCAATAATGTGGCAAGGAGTGTGCCACAGATTTAGGCAGCCTTGGATAATAATAAAGCTGACCACCAAGCTTCAGTGGTGGAAATAGAAGGTATGATTTTAAACCATCTAGTGTCTGTGTTGATTGCCCTTGGTTCAAATTTGAGTTATATAGCCCCTAGAACTATTGATAAGTGTAAACTACAGTCACAGAAGCAAACTAAGCCATGGTTGGTACAGTTAGCCACTGACATCAAAAGAAAGGTAGTAGAGGTCATACTAGCCTGCCAATTAATGTTGGGTGAATTCCCCACCCAAGCAACCCTTAATGTATTACCTCTAGGATCATACGACCTGTTGATTGGTATGGACTGGCTGGCCACCCATAAATCCAAACTTTATTGTTACCATAAAACCTTAGAATGTTTGAGCAAAGAAGGAAAAAATATATCCCTCCAAGGGATCCAAAAACTGGTCTTGGTGAGACAAATATCAGCCGTGCAAATGAGAAAGTATTGTCAGAAGGGATGTCCCCTATATGCAATACAGGTGTTGAAAAGCATCGAAGGCACTAAACTAAGCCCGAATGATCACCCTATCCTGAGAGAATACAGAGATGTGTTTCTGGAAGAGGTACCGGGTCTACCTACGAGAAGAGACATTGACTTCTCGATAGAGCTCGCACCAGGAGCGATGTCAGTGTCTAGGACACCCTACCGGATGAGCACACCCGAGTTAGTTGAACTCAAATTGCAATTGAAAGAAATGTTGGATAAGGGTTATATTCGACCCAGTGTGTCCCCATGGGGAGCACCATTCCTGTTTGTGAAAAAGAAGGATGGCACCCTTAGACTGTGTGAAGATTATAGACAACTCTATAAAGTAACCATAAAGAACAAATATCCCTTGCCCAGGATCGATGATCTATTCGATCAGTTGGGAGGAGCGTCTATTTTCTCAAAGATTGACTTGAGGTCAGGATACCATCAAGTCCAAATTAAGGGTGAAGACATCCATAAAACTGCCTTCCGGACATGGTATGGTCACTATGAGTTTGTAGTAGTGCCATTTGGGTTAACCAATGCCCCTGCCACTTTCATGTGCTTAATGAACAATGTACTCAGTAAATTTTTAGATAAATTTGTACTAGTTTCTATTGATGACATATT
>SNQJ01S0067161.1:8525-26790 GCA_010110895.2 Picea sitchensis | reverse complement strand
CAAGAACTATGGCAAACTCATAAATGTGAATATGTGATGTAAATGGACCTTGAGGAAAAGGTCAATGAATGTGAATAATATTTTGAATTTACTGTAGGACTGCTGAGAGGGGATCTGAAGAAAAAGAGACCACGATGGCGGTGGAGGGCACCTGGAAAGGTGGCGTTAACTTCCATCGATAATGAATACCGTATTTGGACTCCACTGTCCCGGAGAACCAAAAGCGGCTCGCTGGCCCTGAATTTAATGCCTTGCATGCTGGCAGGTTTATGGCTTAATGAGGGATGGGGAGGTGAACCGCCTATCCATAGAGCCGTTAGGCCTGATCAGTGCGAGGGTAATCGCGCCACATGAAACCTCGCAAGAGGATAAGGCGTGGGGAAGAAGCGATTCAATGGGGGCAGACACGAGGGGAACTCTGGCATTATGCAGAGTGAGGGATAGCAGAGAGGAAGGATTGAAACCTTCACTCCTGGTCACTGACAGACAGAGAGACACAGTCTCATAGCATCGTGGTCTCAGCTCAGGGGTGGCTAGTGGTAAATCCACTGGGAGTCACTACGCCTACGGTTGGGTGGAAACGAGCACCCCTCTCAGCAGTTGCACTCACTTCTGGTGTCATTTCTGGTAATTGTTTTACATATTGCATCTTGAAATTCATATACTGACATATATGCTCATAGAACTGTGAAATTGTGAACGATTACAGTATAAGAATATATGTGAAGTGTTTTGATAAGAAACAATAGATATATGCTTAGAAAAAAAATGAATGAATTGGCTTATGACTGATAAATGAATTTAATTATGCATGATTTGAACCAGGTCAGACTTCCAGCTTGTACTCGGGAATTCGTTTCCCCTTATCTGTCTCCAAGAGTGCCCCAGAATAGATCTCTTCACAGAGATTCCCTCCCGGGGAAGGTTTACCAAGAACCTGGGAAAAGGACTTGAATGTGCAATCCCTAACAACCCTGTACGAGGAGAAATGACCCTTTTAAAATCCCGAAATAACAGCGTAGGGATAAGTACCAATCGACGAACGAGATCTTGTCGGAAGATTCCCGGGTCATTCACGACCATTAGATTGACGAAAGAAATACGAGCGTTACATACCTTGCCCCTTTTCCTCTATCTTCGTGAATAGAGAGGAAATCGGGATCGTAGACCCCCACAATCTATGAGAACATTTGGACCGTTGATTTTTCCACACCCATGAAGTAGTGGAAGAGTGCACAAGGTGGGACAAATCTGAGCCGTTAGATCTTAGCTAGGAAAACCCGACAACCGTTGGATCTGTTAACAGATGCATGGGGGTTAATCCCTCGTGAATAGGAGGTTGAAAGTTTTGACGAGAGGCATGGCCATCGGGATATCGACATTCGTGAAATCAGGAGTCACGATGACATGAGGTCGAGGATTTTCATAGTGAAAATCCTGAAACCAATCACGACTGTCCATCTTAGGAGGACGCGTGGCGGAGATATAGACTATCGGGGGAAGTCCTGATAGAAGGACAAATCGGTGCATCGGAGTTCGACATTTTGCAAGTCCTGGGGACAAGACTTCCAGAGCATTCGAAGTCAGGAAACAACGAGAGGCGATCAGGACCATCCATCTTAGGAGAACACGTGGCGGAGATCCAGACTATCGGGGGAAGTCCCGATAGAAGGACAAATCGGTGCATCGGAGTTCGGCGTTTCGCAAGTCCTGAGGATAAGACTTCTGAAGCATTTGAAGTCGTGAAACAACGAGAGACGATTAGGAGCTTCCATCTTGAGGGGACACGTGGCAGTGATCTGGGACTCCAGGAAAAGTCCCGAAAGGAGAATCGTCAATCAGGAAATCGGGAGTCGGGATATCGGGAATCCTGTGGACAAGAAGTCCTTCCAACTTGGAATCGCGAAGTCCGAAACCCCAACCAGGGGGAGAAAGCTCCATTGTTGTGGGGCCTAGATGACGTCAGGTCGGACAATCAGGGATCGGTATATCGGGAATCCTATGGACAAGGTGTCCTTGCGGTTCGACATTGCGATGTCCAAAACCCCGATAGGAGATAGGGTTGTGGTCACGAGGATAGTGGTCACGTGGACCAAGAATCTAGCCAGAAGGCGCTAAGGGACAAAGATGAGGAGTTGGCGGGAGATCGAGAGGTCAAGAACTCTCGGCATCAGAAAAGAGGAAACTCTGAAACCCAAATTTGACTCTAGGAATACACAGTCATGTGTGGAAGGTCGATCTCCCTTAGGAGGGAAACTTTGGAGACCTCAGAAGCTTCAGGAATTTGAATGGGGAAATGTAGGAGTCGTGTATCGCGATTCCCCAAATCGTGAAAATCCGTTAAGCTCTTGGTTGGTTGAAGCACGTGGGTACAGTACAGGGTCATGTAGACAAGTCCCCAAGAGAAAGACTTGCCCCTCGATAGCCCCGTCAGGGTTCGGCGTTTCGTTGTCTCACGCTTTGGGGTTTGCAATGTCGAGAGACTTGACATTCTGGTAGCGCTGAATCGTGAAGTGTGAGAAGAGGCCATGCTGATTCGGCTCATAATCGTGAACTATAATCACATGGAGGTGGAGAAAGGAAAGAGCTAACCTGTGCTAAGCCCCGTAGGACTTCGGGGATTCCGATGGTTGAGAAATCAATGAAAAAAGTCTGATTTTGAGTAGTGGGTATGTGACATGCTGAGGGAATTTCTGTTGTGGATGTTGTGCTTACTCCTGTAAGTGGAAATGCACTCAATGGGATGACCTCCATAGGTGTTGATTGTTCCTTCTCCTTCACTAACCTTTCCTGTTCTTCTTCCATCTCTTTCAACTATGTGTTCTTCTCCATGATCAACTTGTGCATCTCCTCCTTCTCACTTTCTGTCTCGACTATCTCCTTTGTCTGTGCATCTTCCATTGGTGGAAATTTTAGTTGTTTGCTCAGAAATGTTATATCAACATTTTTCTTTTTAAGCATCTCCTCAACTGCTTTCACATTCGATGGGTCATACCCGATTTTGAGGACCAATTCTTCCAACATTTTAATTCTATTATCATTTGCAAAGGATGATATCTTTTCTAACTTTAGTTGTGTCTGTACATTGCTCAAAGAGACCTATAGTTTAGCAACCGAAGTAGAAGAACTTGCCAAAGTGGAGAAAACCATTTCTCCAATTTTCCTGTGAAGATCCATTTGATTAGCCGGGTGCACATCTCTGGTGTGGAACTGGAACGTTTCCCTTTTGTAATCAATAATTGTCTTTGGATTGGGCACCTGTGCCTACAGAAAAGAAATGTGCATTCTACCCTTCTCTGTATCAAACACAGACAACAATCTATGTTGTGTTGTGGATTTCTGTTTCAAAAAATGAGCATAAGTACTGCTGGTCAGCGTCTGATTCCTCTTCTTGATAAGGTCATATTTCTCAAAAATACTCAACTTTTCTCCTCCTTTACTCAGCGGATCGGCCAGTGAAGTATCCATCAGTTTCTTGGAAGAAATTACAGACATGATCTACTTGTTTCTTGTGACAAGTGGTGATTGATCACCTTTCATAGTCGTAGTGGATTGGGCTCCCCTTTCGCCAGCTGTGTCAGTTTCATGACTGGATTTTTGCCTTTTGGTATGCAATTGGAAAATTTCAGCCAAGACTTCGGTGACAGAAGATGAAGTATCCTTCCTAGGTATTTTCTCCTTTGGAGCCTCTAGTGTGTTTGTTTGCAAGATAGTAACTGAAGGATCCTACTGTTCTATTTCTTCCAGAGTGTTCGGCTCCCACTTTGTTTGATTCATGAACCTTTCTATCTTGGGCTTGTATATATGAACATATGAAACATTTTTATTTTTAACCCTCATCTCTGAAATTATCCTGCATGGATTGTAGTGCCACAAGAAACGAACTCCGAACTTCATTTCCTTCAAAAATATGTCTGCCTCTTCCCTGACACCTCGACTATTGCATATAAAAGACCCTATTTTCCCTTTAATTCTGAGTTGTTGTTTCTTCTTCAGAGACACGAAGTGTATGTCGTCTGAATTTATCATTTGTTTTATGTACTGCAAGGCAAATATCCTCACAGGTAAATACTTGGGCAATTTGTATGGAGCTAACTCGCATCCATATACTCTAATCTCGGTGTGATTTTGGTAAAGATACCAATCTCCATTTTTCGCAAGGTTTGAGAGGTGTAAGATCCTCTAAATCTCCTCATTTATCTGTGGTTTTGGTCTGCCACTGAGTATGCTCACCACTGGGTGGTAGAACTGCTCGATGAACTATTTGAAACTGAACTCCATGGAATTATGTCTGAGCAGTGAAGTCCAAGATGTTACCGCCTACGAATTCCCATTCTTGTCCATTTTCTGCATCGAGAAAAAGAACATGTTTTCTTGAAAGAAAACGAGCATGTTAGCTAGTATGGAGGAATACCAGAACATTCCCTCTGTGGTGAATTTTGAAATTTGTTTGTGAATACTCTCTGCCAGGAAAGTACTATAGTCGAACTGAATGGTGGGCCTTTCATCTGTAGAGAAAATGGACCAAAAAACCCAATATAGGTTCATCCACCCATTCGTCTGAAAAATAACCAAGCAGAGAGAAGAGCGATGAAATGATTTGATTGCCCTTTTCTGAGAACATGGAGGAGGGACATGGGGGATTTGACTTGGGGAGTTGAGCATCCTGTGGGAGAAAAAGCTCAAAAATCTAGGCTCTTTGAGGGAAAGATAGTTTATGGTATAATTCTGTTATGATTTCAAGATTAAAAGGGAAGGCAAACTCAGTTATGGGTATCTGCATCATTTGATCAATGGCTTATAGTGTGATAATGAACAAAGTTTCCCCCTATGATGAGACTATGGTTCTCTGGTCATGGAGGTAATGAGACTAACATTTGAGGTCAAATTTTAGGGAAATGATGGATCTGGGGGAAAAGGTATAGAGGAAGATTGGACTCCTAGAGCCCAATTTCATCGCTCTGATCTAAGAAAATGTCTCTGAGCCATGACTCCAAATCTGTGAAGTCAAATTCCCACCTTGTATCTGAGATCAGATGATCTTTGTCAGCCATGGGGATCCTGTCAAGGTCAACAAGAGGTGGGGGGAAAGAATTTTCCTCAGCTTCTGCTTTCTTGGAATTTGGCGCCATTGCTGGGAGAAATACCTACAATTTAAACACAAATGTTAGTGGGAAAGGTTGTGGTTTTGGACTGTTGGCTGAGAATGGAGAGAAGACAAGGAAAAGTTTTATGGTGTGGGGATAAAGGTGAACAATGGGCAAATGAGGGGAAAAGGTTAGTTTTGAGCAAATGGATACCCGTTGGGCATGGGGGGGCAGATCAATAGGCTAATAGACAACTTAGCCTATAATAAATGGCCAACGAGTCATTTGGACCGTGAGATGGTAGGAAACAACGAGTGATGATTATGATAGAGAGATGTGGAGGGTGTTTGATTGAGGATCAACAATGGCGATGGGACCTGTGACAGGTGAGTAGGGGGAAAATGATTGACATAGTTATGAGACAGGACCATTAGGAGAAGATAGTGGAAATGATGTCACGAGATGATGGGGGTATATCAAAAAATTTGTAAATGGTAAGAGGTAAGATGGTTTGCGGTAAGCGGTGGGAGTCTGGTGCAATAGATTCCTTCCACATTAGCAGATGGGCCTACTAGAAAACCATTCCATTCTGGACCGCCCCCCCACCGTTAAAAGAAGACCGGTCGAGGGGGTCTAAAAAATGTTGTCACTGGTCTATCGGTGCGTTTTCCGCTGGACCATAGATCTGAGCGCATTGTTTAACAAAATTTCCGGNCTCAGCCATTTAGATGTGCACTTTTGTTACCTTGGATTCTGGACCCCCCCCCACCGTTAAAGGTAGAACGTTCGAAGGGGGGGGGGTGGAAAAACTTGTTGACCATAGATATGAGAGCCAACACCTCCATCGTTCATCTGTGCGCTCTCTTTAATATTCCAGTGAAAAAATCATATTGGCTCTGAAAACTTAGGACAAGTGCTTTATGTGGGTCTGCCCAACTTTCCCTGCCTTTTGTCACCATGGGGGTTAGGCATCCAACTTTCAAACATCAAAGATATGGTTCAACATCGATAATCATGCATGTTTTATTGAAATAAAACCATCTAACCTATGCTCTAACCTACTTAACTATTACATTTATCCCAGATTAAATTGTTGGACTAAGAAATTACTCTACCCTAGGGTTATTTGACTAATATTAGGCAGTTTGGTCAAATTTATTCACTAGCTAACCTAAACTGCTTGGCTAAGGTTAAACAATTTAGCCAAGATTATTCACTAATCCTATCAACATCAATTTAAAAGGACTTGGCCATGATTAAACTATATGGACCAAGTCATTGTTTTTTTTTATGTCTGGAGGAATCAACAACTAATTGGGCACGTGGCCGTGTTATCCAACTGCTACCACTATAACCTCCAGGTGTGCCCACGAGGCCCCATACGCGACACACATTGTAAGTCAGGGGAGTTGAACTTGAAACCTCATGGAACTTTATTTTCACGACACTTTCCAATTGAGATGCCCCCCCGGGGGATATGGACCAAGTCATTGTTATTGCATGGGGCTTTATTCAATTTATTTTATGCCCTCTTTTATTCTTTTCTCATTTTCTTTTTCTTTTCTTTCTTTCTCTCAAATTATTTGGAAACCAAACACAGTAAAGGGATAACATCTTAGTCACTAGTTGATCCTATAAATTATAGGGTTATAACAAGGCATATACTTGGTACATGATCTTGGTTATTTGGTAATTTGTTGAGGTACACCATTGATGGTACTTTCTTGATATATCCAATGGTACATGGTGTATGACATGATTGAGTGATACAGTATAGCGTTGATGTACATGGTTGATACATGGTATGGTACAAGACTAATACTTGGTATGGTGTTTATGTACATGGTTGATGGTTAAGTAATATGGTATAGGTTATTGTGCATGGTTGATACATGGTTTGCTACAAGTGTTGGTGCATGGTTGATGCATAATTTGGTATAGGTTGTGGTACATGGTTTATTCTTGGTATGGTACATGCTTGATAGAGGCATGTGTTGGCGATGTTGGGCATATAGTTGAGAGGTGTCCTTGGTATATGATCCATGTGAGAGGATTTGGTTGAGTATCAATGATAGTGACATGGTGGACAGGTTGACGGTGACAAGTTGGATACAATGACAGGTTGACATGTTACAATTTGATGTGATAGTGGAAGTGATAGTGACAGTAATAGTGACAGTGGAAGTGACAATGACAATGATAGTGACAGTGGCAGTGGCAGTGGAAGTGATAGTGATAGTGACAATGGAAATGATTGTGGTAGTGCCAGTTTGCCTACACTTATATTTCAGGGTGACAAGATGGGGCAAGGAAAGGGGTTTGTAGCCTCCTTCAGGTTGGTGCCAGAGAACTTAGGAAGTTGGAGCTTTCTTTAGGTTGGAGCTTGAGACTCAGGGGGTTTTAGCCTCCTTCTAGTTGGAGCCATATAATTCATGGAGTTGTAGCTTCATTCAGGTTGGTGCATGTAAATCAAGGGGTTGGTGCCTCCTTCTAGTTGGTACTAGAGAATTGGGAAGTTGGTGCTTCCAATGAATGTATTCTTTGATATATAAGAAAACATTTTGTGGTTTTCTCCCATTTGAGTTTCCACCTAAATTCTAGTGTATTGTGTACTTGATGTGATGTTGATGTGATGTTTCTTATGTTTATATGATCATGATATATTGATGATACATTGATGATATATTGCCAATAAATTTGAAGCTTATATATTATGGTTAAAAGTGGTAAAAGTGCTCATATTGATTCACCCCCCCTCTCAGTATTCCAACAATAATGTGTTTGCTTGCTGGTTATTGTTGTGCATGGCATGATTAAAAATTATTTTAAAGTCTAACATGAATCTTGATTATTTCATGTGTTTTTATTATGTTTCTTTCATTCTTCCTTGTTAATTAATTGGTATCTGAAATTCGAAATCAGTTTTTGAAGTGTGTTATTGAAGTAGAACGGTTCATCCTGATGGTGGATAGGTATGTTATAAGGGCTTTGTTAGTTTAGCTGGACTTATGTGAGGCTCAACTTAATCAATATTCACAAGCTTTTAAATGTTTCCAATTGGCCCTTGAACACTAGCTTAACATTGCATAATTCATGGAATCCCTAGACAAGGTTTGCAAGTTTGAATCCCAGTCAATAGAGAGCCTTTAGGATTCCATTGCTTGTTCAATGCTACACATCTTTCTACTTGGGAATATTTAATAGAGATCCTCACTTACCATAGTGATTTCTTGATTCCATTTTCTATCCTTCATATTGAGGGTTAGGGTGGAATTAGTTTTGGGTTTAACTGGTGCAACACTTACATAGTTATGGGTGTGGCTTGAGGTGAAATATGGCTAAACCTTTGTGATTCCACATGTGGTTAAAAATCCTAATCATATTCAATAATTTCAAGGGAAAAGTCAGGTGGATTTGGTTGATTAGTGGTTCATAGGATAATAAGTGAGTATGATTTGGGGTTAAATTCAACATTTTTTTCCATAAGGGTCTAAGCCTATATATGGTCAATGGGTTGGGTATTTTCTTTTCGATATTATGACAGTCATGATGGATGGAATGGATTGAATTTTCATAGCTACACTCCTCCAATTTTATCTTCAATGGAAGGTAAGCCTCTGCTCCCTCTCACTAGGAAATCTCACCTTTATTTTCTTGTAATTAGGGTGTTGATCTTAAGGATGCTTAGAGGTGAAGGAATGTTGAGAAAGTGGCTAGGGAATTTAGTGACAGTGGAAATGGCATGTACCAATGGGATACCTTCTTTAAGTCTTGGTTTTTTCATTCAATTTCGAGGGACTACATTGAGTTATTACTAAATTCATCATACTACGAAAACAAGTTGATTAGGATTTTATTTCCAATTAAGTTCAAGTGAATTAACAATGATAGGTTAGGGTTTTTGTAATTTAGGAAAAAGGTTATGGTGGTCACAATGGATGGAATGGTTTGATTTTTCATGGATTCACTCATCTAATTTTAGCTTTAATGGAATGTGAGCATATTCTATCTCTCTCTTAGGTCAATTTCAACTTCATTTTCTTATCATTAGGGAACGTGGCTATGGTGTCTAGTCATGATTGTAGTGGAAGGTAACAATGGGAGAAATTATTCAAGTCTTGTCTTTTGCATGCAATTCTGAGGAACTACATTGAGTTATTGCTAACTTTGGCATACTGGTAAAGGGGTTCTTGGTGAGGTACAATGAAACATGTTATGAGTAATATTTTGAAATTTTAAGGATCTAGGTAGTACAGGGTTTAAACTCTGAATTTGTTTTAGGTTTTTAAAATTCAATCATGTATCTTTTATAAATTGAGTATAAAAAAACTTTAAACTACATGGTATCTACCTATTAACATAAATATGGACAATTTTTTTGTAAACATGATTAATGATCCCAAATTCAATTTGATAGCTCACTTGCACATGTTTCGAGGTTTTATTGAGGATGAAATACATTTTTTCCAAGTTTCAATTACATTAGCATTATTATAGTTGTTTAGATTAGGATATAACTCTTATAGATTGTAGGTATTTAATGTAGTGTTTTAATTTAGAATGGATTAGATTTTCAAATGACCAATTTAAGGTTTTAAATTAAATTTTAGTTCATNTTTTAAGGATCTAGGTAGTACAGGGTTTAAACTCTGAATTTGTTTTAGGTTTTTAAAATTCAATCATGTATCTTTTATAAATTGAGTATAAAAAAACTTTAAACTACATGGTATCTACCTATTAACATAAATATGGACAATTTTTTTGTAAACATGATTAATGATCCCAAATTCAATTTGATAGCTCACTTGCACATGTTTCGAGGTTTTATTGAGGATGAAATACATTTTTTCCAAGTTTCAATTACATTAGCATTATTATAGTTGTTTAGATTAGGATATAACTCTTATAGATTGTAGGTATTTAATGTAGTGTTTTAATTTAGAATGGATTAGATTTTCAAATGACCAATTTAAGGTTTTAAATTAAATTTTAGTTCATATTTAGTTTTAGGTCATTTTTATTTTTTATTTTTTTATAATTTTTTATTCAAGCAAAGTAAAGATAAGAATAGTTGTAATTGTGATGGTGACTTTAGCATGACTTCTCTGGTCCACTTCATACTATACTATGTTTTTTTTGTAAGTGGCTATTGTATTAATTATAGACAAAATTTGCAGTAGTAGCATAACTAATCCAACCCAAAGAGACCATGACAGTCTCTTGGGAGAAAAAAAAACTACCTTGGATGGGAAACCGGGCTGCAAAACTTATCATATGTCTTAAAAATATTAAAAGAATCAGTCTGAATGATTCATATCCACTACTAAATTTTTCCACAATATGCAAAACTAGGTAACATAAACAAAAGAAAATACTAAAATTGGATCCTCCATTGTCACTAATCATGAGAAACTTGGGGAAATATGGGTCCTAGGCCTCCACATCGAGCAACAACAACTAGGGATTCAAGGGAAAATTTGTTTCCTGCTGGTGGAATGAAGGTACCACCTTGACGACGAGCTAACCAAGTGATCACCTCTACCATGCATGCATTCAGAATCTATAAATCTCCCAAACTAACTTTCAGTTGCTGAAAGTCTTCCTCCTAGGGAAATATTCCTAAATAAACCATTGTTTTTGTATGCCAGTATAATTCCAGAATGCGAAATAATTTGATGTTCTTGGTCCTAGTGCATCCAAGATCAGGAATAAGACTCTTGGGTTAGGAAAACTTCCTCTTCAAGGCCTTGCATATTGGCTTTGTTCTCCTCGGGAACAAAGTTGACATAGAACTTTGTCGCTTCTCTTTCCATGTTAGAAACATGGGACTAATTCACATAGAGGGAGAGAGTATTATGTCCATGTGGTACCATGACCATAAATACCACCAAAAGAGAAAAAATGAATGAATCGGACCAAGAAACAGATTAAACCCAAATCCTCCAAAGATCGACAACTATCAAAACACAACTCCAACAAAAAAACAGTTATTGGCTCGAGTTGCTCCTTATGCTCTAGGGGACCCATCTTTCATTATGCAGTATGCTCATTAATGGGGGAATTATGAAAATTCATGTGTGTATCCTGCCCCTAATGCAAAATATTTCCTTCTTGAGATGAAAGTCCTCCATCATTCTCAATGTTGGTTCCAAATCTAAGTGTAGGTATAGACCCTACTCTATCTTCGTTATGAGACTGGAATGTTCCATCCCTGTAAATGATTCCCAACTCCACCATGATCTTCACCAACCACTTGCATCCTATGAAGTACCCCATCTACTCACTACAAAGTGATAGGACAAACCAACATGGATCCTTCCACTATTTCCTTTCTTATCACCATCAATACCACCACCCAAACTCAACTGCAGGCATACACCCACCTGCAAATGCATGAAGAGTTGATGGATTGTGGAGGGGATGAGTGTATCATGGCACTAGATGGTCACAACCATCTATTCCATCAGGTTGAGGGCCATCTCCCACGCTTCATCCCCATCGCTTGGTGATCTCAAAGTCACCCCATTCGAGGAATACTATACTATTATTTTTAATCGAAATGATTAATCGTGTTGAAAATATTGAATGTATATGAAAGAAAGTTGATTAGGTTTTTTTCTTCCAAGGTGAATTGAAAATGATAGGTTACGGTTTTTGTAATTTAGGAAAAAGAGAAACTAATATAAGGTGATAGTTAAAATATTTGAAATCCTCATTTAGCCTCAAGCCTAATTCAAATACTTAGATATTGTTAGTCCCTGCATGCTTTTGTGTTTTAATTTATATAGATTAGGTTGAATATACTAGTGTAGCAATGGATAATTTAATAAACCACTTTATTTTAGGCAAGAAAAGGAAAGAAACCATTAAATTTGATGCTTGAAAATGCAATTAAATTTATGCTAGTTCATATGATGCTTGAAAATGCTTGAAAGTGTTAAATTTATGTCATAAAATAGAGATTCCCTCTCCTTGTTTTACATTCAAGTCCTCATAACCCAGGGTTGACACTCTTTGAGGTCAAGCTCTAATTTGGGGATATGAGGGAGGTACATTATACATCATAAGCATTTGATGGTAATATAATTGTTTATGCTAATTTTTGGTTTAGACCCTCGGTGAAATCCTCACCCAACCTCAAGCATAATACAAATACCTAAATATTGTTAGTCCATCCATTCTATTGTGTTTTAACTTATTATAGATGAGGTTGAATATATCGATGTAGAAAGGTCTAAATTAATAAAGTATATAGTTAATCCTACGAGAATTTCATTAATTTAGTCACATTAGCTTATTATGGCCAAGCTACATCTTCTAGAAATAGTTTTTCCAATGTGCTTGAATCCAAATTGGTCCCCTCGAAAAATAAGGCTCATTTGCATTGGATACCTCTTTAAGCGCACCTTCTATATATTTGATGTATTCTAACATATGGGGCTTACCCTCTTCCTAAGCTTCACTTGTGCCTCTTAGGATGTAAATAGATGGATTATGTGTAAGTAAAGAGAGGATAAGTGATCCGTATTGGACCATTATATTATTTTTCATCCATCTCAGTACGCTTTGGGTGGAAAAATTGGAGGAATTAGCTTGCAAGGCCATTTCGATGATTGGTCTAAATTTGGAAATTTAGGTCCAAACAACTGCCTGAAATCTTCTGGAGCCATTTTGAGTCATAAAATGACACGTTTTTTGGTCTAAACGTTACTATGGAGGATCCTACACATTGATACCATTCCAATGGTGTAGATCATTTGTCAATCAGAGTTCATATGAGAAAATGATGCCTCCCGCAAGTTGACCTACCATATTGATGACCATGGTGCGAGTGGATGCCACGTCAACCTCCATTACTTAGACATGTGGGGCTAGCCACATAGTGGATTTTCTAAGAAAATTCTAGAAGTTCGAAAACCTTATCACAATTGAAGGTTGAGAAAGTCAAAACCCTACCCCTAGATGCCTATCAAGCTATGTTAAATATCAAACCACTAGGAGGAGAAGGGGTTCCATTATTTTGCATTGTATCTTATTCCATAACTTAGCATAACATTTGAGAGTGGTATTCTATGAGCATAACATACAAGGAGAGTTTTTTTAGTATCCATACATGCCACATTCTAAAGGAAACTCCACTGAGAGTGTCTCTTTCTTTGTATTTGCATAATTTCTATACCAGAGAAAAGAGAGCAAAGAAACCTGACCTTCTAGCTGGTTTTTCTCTCGTATTGGGTTTCCCAAGTCATATCTTGTGATTATTTTTGGATGGTGTGATTGTATTTTATTGTTCTCTATATTACAGATTTTATCCATTTCATGCATAAGTAGAAAATCGGTGACTAAATATTTTGGATATATAAAGGAAAAATAACCTTAATAGTAAAGATTTTAGTATTTTATTAGATCTGTTGTGATGAAATATTCTAGTGAAATATACACGATAGTTTATAGATCAATAAGAATCAAGATATGCCTCTTTAATTTATTTGAAAATGGTGAGTGACTCATAGAGAGAGGATTGTTGTTGTGTATTTCAATGAGTACCTTCTTCTAGACTGGATTCATCTGTAGTATGAAATCAATTGTAAGGTACCAGATCTATTATAATAGCAGAAAAATGAAATACTACAGAGAATAAAAATGGAACAACACAATATATGAAACCACAACACCAAAATAATACCCTTATTGATATGAAACAATGTTCACTTGCCTCTTCGAGAGGGAAACCTCCAGCAGAGCAACGCTCTATTAAAATGATTCTCAAGACAAAGAATTTGCATGCCTCCTACTTTTATTTATACTAATTCTATCTTCTAAAGAAACTTATGGCATAATATATTTCTAGAAGTGGAATCTTCTATTAGGTCTTCTTACATTGTCTTGTTCACATTTATTATTAAATAGGTCATATAAACTAGTGTTGACCTTTATTACATAGAAAATATATTATTCTACCCACGTGAGGGGTTAGGGAGGTTAGGTCCCTAACATTCCCCCCCCCTCCCTTAAAACATAACCTTGTTCTCAAGGATTGGGATGAGGAAATTGTTGCAAAATGGTAGTGAGCTCCTAGGTGGCATCTTCTGGAGTTGTATCTTTCCACTGCACTAACACTTCATTGATGGTGCACGAATGGAGGCGATGCTCGTGTTGGTCCAAGACTTCTTTGGGCTACAACCAAATGGAAAATTCTTCATCCAACTCAAGGATATGAGTTTGAGTTTGGAACTCAGTTCCAATCACCTTCTTTAAGCATGGGACATGAAAAACAAGATGGAGCTTAGAATCACTGGGCGGAGCTAACTGGTAGGAAACATGCTCTATGCGCTTGAGAATGGAATAAGGACCATAAAACTTGGGAGAAATCTTTTGACAGTGTTCAACTTTGAGTGAATTTTTCTTGTGAGGTTGCAGACGAAGAAACACTTATTCCCCTTCAACAAATTGATGTTTAGAATGACCTTGATCAACTTGTCGCTTCATGCGATTTTGAACCATCACCAAATTGTCCTTAAGGGTACAGAGAATAGCCTCGTGTATTGTAAGATGTTTTTCAACCTCCTGAACCTTCGAGACACCTATAATGTATGAGAGAACCAATGGTGTATTTTTTCCATATACTTCTTCAAACGGTGTCATGTGAGTAGTTGTATGGTAAGATGTGTTGTGCCACCATTTATCTAGTGGTAATCACTGAGGCCACAGATTTTGTCGATCAAATGCAAAACACCGTAAATATGTTTCCAAACACTTGTTGATAATTTTGTTTTGGCCATCAGTCGGGGGATGATAGGCGGTGTTGAGATGTAATTGGGTGCCCTATAGCTTGAACAATTCTTTCCAAAAATTGTTCGTAAACGTGGGATCCCTGTCAGAGAGAATAGAATGAGGCATGCTATGAAGTTTGAATATATTGTCCATGAAAACTTGAGCAACTATGGATGTGGTGAACGGATGTTGTAGAGGAAAAAAATGAGTATATTTGGAAAGATGATCAACCACCACCATGATGATTGACTTATTGCCAGATTTTGGTAGGCCCACAATGAAATCCATAGAAATATCCTTCCAAATAGAAGGGGGAATGGGAAGGGGTTGGAGTGTTCTTTGGGATTTTTCTGTTTCTCCCTAGTTGTGTTGACAAACATCACATTCAACCACAAAGGTGTGGACTTCCTATTTCATACCATCCCAAAAAAATGAACGTTTGACCCTTTCATAGGTTTTGGTAAACCCTGAATGCCCAGTTGTGGGTGAAGCATGAAGCTCAGAAAACATCATGGACTTAAGTTGTGACTGTTTTCTTAAATATAGATGGCCTTACTAGCGAAGCTCATTATTGTTCCAAGAGTACCTTGGAGAAGCTGGAGAATGTTCTTGTAATTGTTGGATCAAGAGAGATATTTTGAGGTTTTGCAACCATTCTTGGTGAGCAACTTGGAGCCAATCTAGTATAATGAAGGAGAGGGAAAATATGTACCCTTCTTATTCATATTTTTAGGAAATAACATTAGTGACCACATTTTATTTCCCCTTCTTGTAAATGATCTCATAATTACAACCAAAGAGATTGGTTACCCATTTTTGTTGCTCCGATGATGAAATTCTTTGTTCCATAAAATACTTGAGCCTCTGATGATCAATTTTAATCTAGAAGTGTTTCCACAATAGACAAGGATGCCAAATATCCACGACATGCAGAATAGACAACATTTATTTTTCATAGATTGATTGTCCCAAATTTTTGTTTGAAAGTTGTCTTCTAGTGAAGGCCAAAGGCCACCCATCTTGCATCAGGACTACCCAAATTCCTTTTCATGAAGCATCACATTCCAAGACAAAATTCTTGGAATATGGATATGGTTGAGGATATGGCTCCTTGATGTTTGGATAATATCTTAAGGTGAAGCCAAAGCATGAGGTTCGAACACAACCAACCCTATCTTGAGAGAGTTGGCCATTGAGAAAAGGTGGAGGATCCCTAATTCCTCTCAACAAGAATAGCTCTTCCCCAGAGTGAGAGACAAGGCACCATCCTAGAAGTGGCACACCTCTAACATGGCATAGGGGGCGTCATGGCCCTCCCCCAACAAGGAAATGGGGGCTCCGCCCTTCATAAATGCTAAAAAATAGGTTGATTTTTCCAAGGAAAAGGTGTGTTTTGACCTAGAAATGATGGGTTTCTTTTTGCCATATGACTTAGGGGTCACAAAAAACTATTTCTATGGTTTCAAGGGGTGGCGACACCTGAAAAATTGAATGTGACACATGGGAAGGTGTATACAACACTTGCGACGATGTCTGTGTCACTTACCGAGGTGCATACATCACTTTGCGACACTCGCGATACTTAGGGTGTGAAACACAAATGTGACATTTTGGTGTGTAACATGGAGAGCTCAGGGGGTTGTAACCTCCTTTTGGTTGGAGTCAGAAAAATCAAGGAGTTGTAGCTTCCTTCAGGTTGGAGCCTAAGAATAGGGGGTTGTAGCCTCCTTTTAGTTGCAACTGGAAAATTGGAAAGTTGGTGCTTCCAATGAATGTATTCTTTTGATATATAAGAAACACATTTTATGGTTTTCTCCCATTTGGGTTTCCACATAAATTCTGGTGTGTTGTGTATTTGATGTGATATTTTTCATGTGATTTCACTGTTGAACATTGTTGAAGAACATACATTGTGGTTAAAATTAATAAAAGTGCTCATAGTGATTCAACCCACCCTCAATATTCCAACAATTTTTAAAGACAAGAAATGACATGTATATTATTATTAGAATTTTAATCAAATACGTGTAATATATACAATAATTATGTAAATGCATTATGTACTTGTACTTAGTAGTCCCTGCAAAAAGAGACTATAGCAATGTGTTTTCTATTGATTTGACATTAAGTTTCTTTTTACTTTAAATTTATTTATGAAATGTAATGTTTAACTTAAGAAAACAAATATATATATTTTTAACAAAATAAAAATGTTTATTTTTCTCATCTATGATTGGTTTATATATTTGAAGTCTTATTTTTTCCTTCAAGTATTTCAATATTTAAAATTAATTACATAATCAATGAACTTTGTTATAATTACCGCCATACTAAAATTAGTGCCCACTTGTTTGGTTAGTGATGGACATAGATGCCTCCAAAAAAGTGATCACAAAAATCCATGAGATAAATCTTAAGTCTTATATATTCATTATACCTTCATTTGGGAGCATGTGACCAAGAGCTACAAACTTTAACCATGCTCCCATGTGAACGAAGGTTGAGATCCTTCGTAGCCCATAATGGAAAACCTTTCCTGTGAAAGAGGAAAACAAAGGATAGTTATGAACGTCGGACGATAACATCGACGTCTTCCCCAAGCCAAACGTCCAAACGTCTCAGTGAGCCACTAGAGGTGCTCTCTTCCATAACCTCGTTAAGTTACCGCTTGATGTCGTTACAATGATGCTTCCCCCTCTTCGGCCTCTAATGATAAAACTATGGGGAATCCTCCATGGAATTGATTGATGGAAGGCCCGGGAGCTCAACTATTGGAGCATTTCAATCCGTTGGACATATTTTACACTTTTGTCTCCATTTTGGAGGTTGATTTTAAACTTTTGTCACCATTTTTCATTTTATTCATATTAATTTTTCTCCTGGGGTCTGAAGTAGTGCTTGCATTTTTAGAGCTCAAAAACATTTAAGATTTTGTGCAAATGTAGATTTTTTATTTTTGTTCTCTCCTGTTTTGTTTCGCTTCAATTGAAAAATTTTAAACGAGCTTCTCTGCCTCTGATTTTTTTACGTTTTCACGTTTTACAATTTGTCCTTCTGGCAGGAATAAATTTTGGAAGAAAAATATCTGCAACGGAAGACACTTGAATACTGAATGTAATTTATTGGAATAAAGGTTCTATCCTCGATTATCAGGCCCGAAAAAATGAGCCCTAGATGTTTTTCTGTCAGTTAATGATGTGCAAGCATTTCTCATCGTGTTGCTTTCAAGGGATTTTAGTGTAATGTGTGAGAAAATGCACTAATACTTGGAAATAATGGAGATGTTAACTAGTTGATTAGCTTCAGTAATAAGCGCGTGTTGTAAGCGCCAGTTAGCTTAGTTAAGAGTCAGTTCTCTGGTTGTCTTTTGGTTTGCATGTAGCCGACTCGGGAGAGTCTTTTCC
>SNQJ01S0067160.1:0-39848 GCA_010110895.2 Picea sitchensis | reverse complement strand
TATATCAAATAATAATAAGAATACTCTTTGCAGTTACATTATTTCAACAATTGAGATTAGATTTAACTTCATTAGGGACTGTGTTCAGAAAGGGACTGCAAAGCTACAGTATGTGCCTATAGGTGAGCAGGTTCCAGACATCCTCACAAAGGCCTTGATAAAAGGCAAGTTCATCTTTTCTAGGGACAAATTGGGGGTGGTGCATAACACCTTCCTCGCTAAGAGGGAGTGTTAAAGTTGTAGCTTGGAAGGTGTCTCTACATAGGTCTTGTGTCCAAGCATGCAAAAGACACATTAATTATGACCCATATCAATAGATTTTATTTTATCCCAAGTTTGACTTAAGAAAAGCATAATAATTACTCATATATTTATTACTGGCTTTATAACTCAGTTTTCCTAAGTTTCTCACTTAGGAAATTAATATTTCACTTAAGTGATTCTAGAAAGTTCTCAAAGGGGGAAATAGAGTGAAGATGAAAAGATAAAAGGCTGAGGTGATGGGTGAAGGGACACACACTCAAGCAAAAGAGAAAGAGGGTGACTTGGTAGCTGGGAGAGAGGCTGAATTTCTGCAAGCCGTACATCAGAGAAGAGGGCCGGGTTGCAGGCCGTACAACAACCATGAGAGAGGTCACACCAGGCTGTACAATAGTGAGGAGGCCGAGTTGCAGGCCGTACACAGCAGCAGGAGAGGGCCGTACAACAACACCAGAAGAGGGTTGAGTTTACAGGGGTTGTACAGGTCGAAATTGTTGGGCCGTACAACACGATTTGGCTGGGCCGTAACAAGTGAAGAAGGCAGATTTCTGGCTGTAGGATTTCTGTGTATTTTGCTGCTGTAATTTTTGCTCTGAAGCCAATAATAAATTCCCTCTTTGCTGGTTTTCCCCACACTGGTGTTTCCAGGGTAAAAATTGTGCTATGTGTTTTATGTGCTTGGTTTCATTTTCTGCTGTGCATTGTGTTAAAACTCAGTTGTAATTTTTTTGCATAGTTTTTAGATTTCTATATCAGCATTGAAGTAAATCTGTGTAGTAAAATTATTGGCGTTAAAATTCAGATTGTTGGGTTTTCAAAGTTTAATAAAGGTTTGTCATATCAAATTCAAAAGACAATCGAGTTTTGACATCCTTGATGATTTCCTTGTTTCCAATCAACAACATATCGTCAACATACAAAACCACATAAATAAAATGGTCACCAACTCGCTTGGAATACACACAATGATCAACTTTGCTTCTTGAGAAAGCAAATCCCAACATATAAGTATCAAAATTTTGATACCACATTTTTGGAGATTGTTTTAATCCACACAAAGATTTTTTTAGCTTGGAAACCAACTCTTTCTTTCCCTTCAATACAAAACCTTTCGGTTGTTTCATGTAGATTTCTTCTTCAAGATCCTCATGTAGGAATGTTATCTTCACATCTGTCTACTCTACTTCAATTTAAAAAGTAAC
The DNA here is from genome assembly GCA_010110895.2 of Picea sitchensis. Lineage (NCBI taxonomy): Eukaryota > Viridiplantae > Streptophyta > Pinopsida > Pinales > Pinaceae > Picea > Picea sitchensis. Next base: position 38,385 of record SNQJ01S0067160.1, on the reverse strand, counting down.
AACGATAAACAAAACAAATCTAATAGAAGTTAATTTAATAATAGGAGAAAGTTTCACCAAAATCAATTTCCTCCACTTGGGAATATCCCTTTTGATGCTAAGCGAGCATTGTACTTCTCCACTTTACTTCTGCTTTCAACTTCTTTTGAAACACCCATTTGCCACCAAAGGGTTTCCTTCTTGTTGGCAACTCAACTAGATCCCAAGCCTCATTCTTATCCAAGGAAACCATTTCTTCAACCATGTCCTCTGAATCCACTGCCTCCCTATCAGTGCTGGGATCATCATCAGTAATAGATAAAGCAAAACTAGAACGAAAATACGATGGAGTATACCTTTATGGTTGCCTTCTTTCTTGAACCGATCTCCTAAAAACTGGAGTATGAGGTTTTTCGAGGTTTTTCTTATTTTGATTCATCTTCTTCTATTGAGTCATATTCTTCATCCTCCAACTCAAACTCTATTATCTCTAGTTTCCTTTTCCCTTGGTAGGACTTCTTGTTTGGGAACATCTTTAACCTCTATGAAAAACAACATCCCAACTGTAAACAATCTTCTTAGTTACTGGGTTCCAAAGTTTATAACCTTTTATACCATCTTTATAACTAATAAAGATACATTTTTCATTTTTATTATCTAGCGTACTCCTCTTTTCCTTTGGAACATGTACATAAGCATCACAACCAAAAACTCAGATGTTTAAGAGAGGGTTTTTTACCAACCCATGCCTCATGTGAAGTGATCAATTTACCAGTCCATGCCTCATTGGGTTTTTTTGTTAACCAATGCTGACGAGGGTGATCAATTTACCTAGTAACATGCAGTATCCACTACCTCTACCCTGAATTCCTATCCTAACTCAACACCACTGAGCATGCTCATTGCCTTTTTCATCAACGTCCTATTCATTCTTTCTGTAACTCCATTTTGTTAAGGTGTGCATGGAGTAGTCTTTTGGCTTACTATTCCACACTTCTTACAAAATTCCTTGAATTCATTTCCACATAACTCTTCATTATCTAGTCTCAACACCTTTATTTTATTCTTTGTCTGATTCTCTATAGAGCCTTATACTCTTCAAATTTATCAAAGATCTCAGATTTCTTTCGGAGGAAATAAATCTTATGTGTTTCTTGAGAAATCATCTATGAATGAAACATAATACATAGGTTCACCTAATGATGGAACAAGAATAGGTCCAAACACATCATTGTGTATCAACTTTAAGATTCCTTTTGCTCTTTTAGCAACAGATGAGAATCTTACTCGATTTTATTTACCATCTATGCAATGTTCACAAAAATCGAAATCTAGTGTGCAATCAGACATACCTTCAACCATACCTTTACCATGTAATTCTTGAAGGCCCTTCTCTCCAATATGTACTAGTCTTTGATGCCATAGTATTGTCTTTTCTTGAGAGACAGTTGGAGATTTGTCTTTTTCATTTCCACCCTCGTGAATAATAGAATTGTTACACTTGCTAGTGATAGTGCTTCCTAACAACTTATACAAATTTCCATTACAAACTCCCCTGATTAACACCATTGCTCCTTGAACTATTTTGCAAGTTTTCTTTTCAAACACAGTATGTACACCTGCATCACTTATCTTACTTACGTAATATGGATATCAAGTTTCTAGCCAGCTCTAGAATGTGCAAAATCCCAGGGAGTGTTCTAATCCTTCCATCCTTGAGCAACAACTTACATTTTCCCGTCCTGTGATTCTACTTGTTTAGTCATCTCCGAAGAAGACATAACCTCCATTATACTTTTCATATTCATAAAACCACTCCCTGTGAGGTCATATGAAAAGAAGCACCATAGTTTATCAACCATACATCATGATCTCAATGTGTGCTTGTAGAATCCAAGTACACATTCCTTCCTTCCTTCCTCCGAGGTCTTTCCTTCTATGGAAGGAACATCATCGGATCCCTTCCCTTTATCAACATTTTTAGATCTACAATCCTTCTTATAATGCCCAACTTTACCACATTTCCAACATTTCCTTAAAGATTTTCCTAGAGATTTAGATCTACCTCTAGATTTAGATCACCCCCCCATGAAGACTTATTTTTATTTCTATCTTGGGGATGACCTCTTACTCATAATGCATCTGTGCTCTGACTATCTATGGTTTTCCGCCTCATTTCTTTAGATAGCAAGGATGCAACCACATCATCAAACTTTAATGTGGTTGCATTACTCTCAATAGCTACAACTAGACTATCCCATGAATTTGGTAAAGAACACAGTAAACTAATGTACTTATTTTCGTCAGAAATTTTAATGTTAACAGACAACAATCGACTTACCACAGTGTTAAAAGAATTTAGGTGCTTTGTCACCGAGTCTCTGTCACTCATCCTTAGGAGGTACAACTTCTTGCGAAGGAAAAGTTTGTTTACCAGGGATTTAGACTGATACAAAGTCCCTAACTTATCCCATAACTCCTTGGCTATAGATTCTACTGAGACATTTAGTAACATTGAATCTGAAAGACACAACCAGATTGTACTAGTTGCCTTCCTATCCAACTTGATCTAGTCTGTTGCCACCATACTCGTAGGTGCAATGATAGGATCCACAACGACCCACTGTTCTTTATCTACAAGAAGGTCCTCCATCTTGAGCATCCATAGCTCAAAGCTTTGACCATTAAATTTCTCAATCTCGATTCTAGAACTACTCGCCATTCTCTTTCAACTCAAGAATCACCACCGCAGAGCTCCCACTGAAACCAAGTTTATCATAGAACCAAGATAAGCTTGCTCTATAAAAAAAGAGCCGAACCCTTAGCAAAAAAGGCAACCTCCTCAAGCCAATAATCTTGCTCTGATACCAAATGTAAGTTTTAAACCTTTGAAATGAAACAATGCATATAGATTCTTAAGCAGAATAGAAAGAACAACAATTGCATATGCACAGTACATAGGATTTACCCTAGAAACCCTTAATTGGGAAAACCAGCAAAACTTAGAGTGACACCTCTATCTTCTTCATTGTATTAACTTGACTATAAATAATACAGTATTTAGGTATTTCGTCTCATCCAAAAACCTAATTCGTTAACGCGAATTAGATTACAACTCTAATCCCTTTATCAGGATTAGATTACAATGGGTTGAAAAACCATTGGCCGAAAAACACAAAATAGGCCAAAAATAGAGCCCCGAGTAGGGTCGTCCTAGTCGGGCCCCCTTTCGATCCCCCCATTGTGCCCAACACATACGAGATAACCACACAACGAATATAGCAGATTCCCAACAAAACCAAGACAAGATATTGATGTTGTCACATATTTGTAGCAATGCTCAGAGGGAATGCAAAATGATTGATGGCATTTATGAATCACTATGAGTCATTTATGAATCACCCTTAATGGGTGGTTATAGCCCACATTTGTGGTTAATGTGTGGCCTTAGTGGTCCCTTATTAATATGGTGGTTAGAAGTCGGCTTAGTGGTCTGCAGTTAATGTGGTAGTTAGTGTTAGCCTAATGTTAATCACTATATATGTAATAAAAGCAATTGTCCAAAGAGTTTTTTTTTTGCAAGGGTTTTCTTCACAATAGTTTTGGTGTCATGATTTTATGTGATAGTGTGTAATATGTGATAGGGCCTTTGTCCCTTGTTTTCGACATGGTATTGGAATCATGGTAAAATGATGAAGAAGATTAATGTGGTAGTTAGTGTTAGCCTAATGTTAATCACTATATATGTAATAAACGCAATTGTTCAAAGAGTTTTTTTTTTGCGAGGGTTTTCTTCACATTAATTTTGGTGTCATGATTTTATGTGATAGTGTGTAATATGTGATAGGGCCTTTGTCCCTTGTTTTCAATGGTATTAGAATCATGGTAAAATGATGAAGACGATTATCTGCATGAATTATGTGCATGACTTTGTCTGTGCACTTTGTACATGACTCTTTGGTCACGATGAAGGAAATATGGAGAATGAAAGAACTCTTAAATACCATTACAACTCATGGTTCCTTTTTGTATTTTGCATAACATAGAGAAATGATAGAGTCCTTAATATTTGTGTAATTCTATCTTGATTAGTAGATCTTTACTCTAGGCCCTAGCTATAAGGCAAATTTGATTTTGAAATTATTTTTGTGTTCATTTGACTGGTCAAACATGGTGTAGCAGTTCCAGTGGGATATGATTATCTCGAAAAGGAAGTCTTCCTTTTCGTTCACCTCTTCTATAGACTTAGAATTCCATTCAAGCAATGGCTCATCTATGATTTTTTTGGGAGAGTTACCTTGGTGCGAGTTCGTGCTCACACATTCAACACATTCTATTTCATGTGTGTTTTTCTTTTCTAGTTCTTGGCAAGTTACATCAAGTGTCTTTTTAGGGTGGTTTTACACGTTATAGATTCCAACATCCTCTTGAAGGGTTTTTTTTACAACCTTTGACAAACTCACATTTGGTTCTGCAAAGTTTGGCCCTCCTTTGCAAGATCGTGGGTGCAAATTTGGCACCATTCTAAGTGTGCCCTTTATGTTCCTTTGAGTTTTATTTAAGCTTTTAGTTGTTCTCGAATTCCCAGTTGTGTGATGGATATTTTGGGGATTGTTTATAGGTGGATCCTACTTCATAACCTGTTCCCTAGCTTTTGCTCACTGCTTCTAGTGTTTGTAAACCTATCATTTGTAAACCTATCGATTCTTCGTTGGGTTAGCGTAGATACAGGCTAAGTTGAGTACAATACTATTAGTGTTTCTACTCGTGGGGTTACGGTGCCATGAATCTTGAATCATATAAATCCTCCTCTCATTTTGTGGGTTGCACTTTAGTTCAACAACGATGTCTTACCATCCTTTTTATCAAGCATTTGTTGGTATTTACTATTTAATGAATTTATTTTTGTGGGGGCCCTCAAACTCTATGTGCTCGCTCAGGCATTTTTCAATCTTTTGCCCACCATATTGAGTATTGTAGAATATCATATTTTTTTTTGTCTATGGATGATTTTAATGATGAAGAATCATTGCTTCTCCAAAAACGTTGCGAGGATGTAGATTGGCCCCATCAAAATTTGGGAAAAGAAGGTTGCTTCTTTGAAGCAAACCATTACTAAATTTAGTGAGTAAGTTTCTTTATTGTACGACTCTAATACTCAACTTTGTAATGAAGTTGCTTCTTTGAAGGGTATTAATGCTAGTCAGTGGAACTCTATTGCTCAACTTCATGATCAATTGGAAGAGGGACAAGTCCATCCAAAATTTGCTGGACTTTAATACAAATCTCGTCAAAGAAGTAAATGAACTAAGAGATACCAAAGATCAATTTATGGATGATGTTCGAAACATGTCTCATTATTTTGATAGAGATTCTAGTCTTGTTGCTGGTATTTCTAACAGGTATCATGAGAAAGTTGATGATTTGACTTTGTGTATTAAGGAGATGGAAGAAAACTTGGAACTTCTTTATCAAAAGTCTATGAACGAATTAGGGTAGGAGGAAGATGTATATGACACTTTGCAGAAGGATTCATTCTTCTTTTGATGCACTATTGTCTGCCCATGGGTCATCTTCCCCTAACTTTGAGCAAACATACTAGGGACATTGGCTTCAAATTATTTCTTCAAGTGCAATATACAAGTAGTGGAGTTGGTAAACATGGATAGGGTATTGTTATTCCTATTGATCCTGAGATGACACAAATGGGAGTAAGCATTGGATATTTTGAACTTCATCACTAGATGCAAGTCTTTATGATCCCTGCATAGTGATTGTTTTGTAGGAACTAGAGCCTACATTTGCTGCATAATTACTAATATTTTGTTGGACATAGAGCTTGCACCATTTGATGTTGATTCATCTAGTGATGATAAGCTAAAGCTTCAATATATTACTTAATGTGATCCTTCTACTATTGAGTCACAAGAATCTCATCTTGCACCTTTTGTTCATTGAGTGCCAAATTCGTTGCCATCCACATCTTAGTCACATGGACAGGCTAATCATTATGATCATAGGCATTCTTGCTTTCCATATAGGGATTGAAATTCCTATTAGTGTGGTAGCATTTCTTCTTACAAATCTTAAGTGAAGATACGTAAAAGGTAAAATCTTGGGTTGGAACTTGGTACCAACTACAAGGGCCTATTGTGGTGGAATTTGATTTGTGATGGTGCCATTTGACCACTTGCTTGAGGACATCATATTGAGTTGTGCTATCAACTGTACCACTATATAGTCCTCATTGCTCTCTTTGATTGATCATTATGCAATGTATTCTCTTGATAGTTTATAATGACTTTAGTTTTTGCTTCTTTCATAAGCATGCATCTTATGATTGGAAGATCGTCTTGGCATGTGTTATTTGGAGCACTTGTTGGGTTTTGATCCTCTTTCCCAGAAAGGCATGTGTTCCTCATTTGAAGCATTCTTATTGATCGTTGACACTTGAGCTTTGTTTGATCACTCTTAGCTTCAATAGGATTCTTGGGTTGTGTGATTGGAGACCTCTTGTTGATCTTCGACACTCATGTTTTAATGACATATTCTATGAATTGTTGTCCACTTCAACTTGCTCTTTGCCAGCTATATGATTTGTGGAGATTATTCTTTGACAACATTTTGGGGATTTGATTCCTTAGATTGACTATAAGTGTATATGTTGCTTTAAACTTGTGTTTGTTTCACTGTTTTTTGTCAAGGATCATGGGAAGGTGTTCGGAGGCTATAATTTAAAAGCACGACTCTTTGTTTAAACTTGTGTTTGCTTCATTGTTTTTCGACAAGGATCATGTGAAAGTTTTTGGAGGCTATAAATTAAAAGTAAGGCTCTTCATTTACACTCGTGTTTGCTTTTCGAAGAGGATTGTGTGAAAGTGTTTTGGAGTCTACAATTTTGCGTATGGAATCTCCATTAAGAGCTTGTTTGCACCTTGTCATGGTCAAGTGTGGTTGTCAAGATTGGTCATTCTTATATTCCCTACCCAATTAAATATCAAGGGGAATTATTGTAATTTTTTTTTCACCAAATTCTTTTGTACCACATCTTTCCTAAGTGAATATTAAGGGGTGATATTGGGATGGAATCTTTACTTGTTCAAATTCATATTTGTTCCACTTGTTCCTTCTTTATCCCCAAGTCATGTGTTAGGGAGGATGTTGGTGCAGTGGTGGTTAAACTTGACGTTGTGGTCATTAAAGTCGTTTATGAATCACCCTTGGTGGGCGGTTATATCCCACATCGGTGGTTAGAGTGTGGCCTTAGTGGTCCCTTATTATTATGGTGGTTAGAAGGTGGCCTAAAGTTCCTTAATTAATGCAAAAAATGGCCGAAAGCTAATGACTATATCAAGGGGTCTTGTATCCCTTTGTAATGCACTATAGATTTGGTGATGTGATTATATGTGGTGATGTGCAATATGTGATGGGGCCTTTGCCCTCTATTTACTTCACACAATTCAAGGCATTTCAGACTTCTTTCAAAGCACCATTGGGGTGAAGCAAGCTTGTTCTCTGTCACCTACTTTGTTTGGGATATACATTGATGAGTTGGAGTCTTTTCTCTATGCACATATTTAGCCGGGGGAGGCCTTTGTTATTAGGTTTAGATCTCCATCCTCCTCTTTGTGGATGATGTTGTCCTCTTGTTGTCAACTTGGGAGGGATTACAGAGACAACTTGATGCCTTATTCCAAATATTGTGATCTTCATCAATTGACGATCAACCCAAGCAAAACCATGGTTATGATTTTCAGTGGATCAATGGGACAAAGCATGTTCTATCATAGTACCATTATTGTTTCCAAGGTGTGGAGATCGAGATCACCACTGCTTACACTTACCTGCGTGTTTAGTTTTCAGAGGTTGGATTTGGATTGAGGAAGGATCACCAACCTCGAATCAACAATGGTTATTTTTCCCTCACTCTCCTTGAGCGTCGTTGTTTCTAGAATCATGTTCAAGATAGTTAGTCCAAGATTGACCTCATGGACAACCTCATCGAACCTATAGTTTTTTATGGTTCAGAGATCTGAGGACCTAGTTTGTTGGAGTTAGATTGGGCATTGAAAGAGAGTTTAGGTTCTTATGCTTCGTAGCATCATTAGATGTAAGAGGATTGTTCTCTAGGCCATTATTCAGGTAGAGTTTGTTGCCCATCCTTTTAGGATCGAAACCATCTTTGGACTGGTTTCTATCATGCATCGAGTTTGATGCTTTATAGACTCTTCAATCAATAGAAGACCACTACCCTTGTCTCACCTATCACTCTTTAGAGGACATAGCCATTTCTAGTACCTCTGATTAAGCTCGTTTTTCGTTCACATAGGCCTCCTATCTACTTTAGAGTGTTGTTATCTTGATAGATTGCCTTCCCCCATTCAAATACTCTCTTGATTCCCCTGGTTGACCTTTGTCAAATAAGCAGGAATTGAATAGGATCATTAGAGAGGACATCATCATGCAATTTATTCAGGTTACATGTGTTGATCCTTTAGGTGGGCTAAGCCCCAAGATGACCTTCTACCTAGAGCACTTTTTGGAGGTGAGAGATGGCCTTATTGTTTGACATCCATACATGCTTTGACATTGGATGCATGCTCTCCGGATTCCCCTTGGGCAGTGTTGAGTTGGTTGTCAACATCTTCGATTCGAAATCAACCACCACATCACCCGTGGGGATAGGATTTTCCAACTTTGCTATCTTTGTGAGATCGAGATGGAGGAGCACGTCATCTCTAGGTGCTCCATCTATTATGAGATTAGTGTTGGACTATGAATGATGTTAGACCAAAACCCACAGGCGTTAGTCTCAACCACAATTGTCAGAGTTAGGATCCATGAGACGGGGTTAGCCCATGTCGTGAAACTCGCGGGAAGTGCTGAACCGAATGTCCAACAATCTCCCCCCCAATGCGTGTCGGGCGAGTTTTGAACTCGAGACTTGTCGCTCTGAAACCATTTGTTGGACTATCATTGGCGTTAGACCAAAACCTGTAGGCGTTAGTCCCCGCAACAATCGTCGGAGTTAGGATCCATGAGAGGGGGTTAACCCATGTCGCAAAACTCGCGGGAAGCGTCAAACCCAATGTCCAACAATTAGAGGATAGTTTTATTGCCATTTTAGGGAGTCTTAGAACTCTCTTTCTAGGTTCTTTCGTTTCCTGAACCAGAGATGCTTGGCCTTGTAAATGAGGGAGGCCCTTGGATTCAAATCTCGCCTAGTTTTCCCTTTTCAACCCTGTCCAACCTATTACAAATTTCTTTCCAATGCTTCTAGTAGATAGAGACACCAAGAGGTAGGTAGACAACAACACTACATAAAACATCAGATTCGTGAGACCCTAGGAGGTCACCAACGCTCGACCAACTAGACCCTTGTGGTCATGTCACCTCAGCTCCCGAGATAGCTCACATTGCACCAACAATGGTGTACTTCATCCGGATCTTGACCACAAGCCTCTGTGTCCAGACAATGGGACATATCTCATACCATATCTCCTCGCTTTTCTAGATCATCTGACTAGTCACCTGTCAGAAGTTTCTTCCCTTTGGTCTCAGATGTTAGGAGAGAGGGCATGATGGGATGTTGATCGCTCTCTAGGTGAGATAACCCCCCTGGAGGTCTAATGTCTTGGCCTTTGATTCTTGGCTGCACTTGCATGTACATGATCGCTTTGTTGCACTTCTCCATGTTGTTAGGTCTTAGACTTTGGATCCTATTATGCATATGCTAGATTTGCTTATATCATGATTTTTGAGGAGCTATTTTAGCATTCCCACTTTCTATTCTCACTGATGCACTTAGCAGTTCCATTGACCTATTTGTGGTCATTTTTTGGGCATTAACAAAATTATCTTATCTTATCTCCCTCCCTCCATGAGACTTTATGTGATGTACATCTTTTTTATTATGAAATAATACAATTAGTGTATGTGTGGATAAATATTATATGGTATTAGAGTTAGGTTCCCAAGCATCTGGAATTGTAACCTTGGGTACGAGGTTGAGGTGTAGGCATACAAATGACACAACATCGTGAATGTTGATCACACGTACACACAAGAGAGTTGTTTGAGAAGAAAGGCATGATTCTTAAGCAAATATAATTGAAGATGTATAAGACAATGTCATAAGAAGATGTAACATGTTTCTAGCAGGAAGAAAAATCATTGGGAAAAAGTAAATGACTTTTTATTTTGTAAGGTATCAACATTACAAGTTGAGGAAACTTTACTGATTAGTTGGTGTTCTTTCTTTGCACTATCCCTCCATGTAGATTTTCTTTCGGATCTTCGAGGACGACCACTCTTAGGGAACTTGGTGTAGGATGCAATGATATGCCCTATTTCATAACATGCCTTACAATAAAAGGACAGTTGTTCATATTCCAATTAATTGGTCTAGGAATAGTCCTTGGTTATCAAGTTGATTTATGTTTGAAACCCTTCGCCAAAGTCCATGTCTACACATATACGTGCATAGGTAGTAAGTAATCCGTCTATGTTTCATCTCCTCTCTTCGAAAATAGAACTTGCCAAGAGCATTACCAATAGCAGAGAGTGAATCATAATTACATAAATGAAGAGGGAGATTGGGGAGTCTAACCCAAATAGTAGCCATAGAGAGAGAATAGGTCGTAGGATCGAAGGATAGAGTGCAAGCTTTCATGAATAGATTGGAGTTGCCCCAAAACCAAGTATTCGAGTTAAGGATTCAGTCTCGGTCCCTTGCCAAATCAAACTCCACAATGAAAAATTCTTTAGCACATGGGTAGACGAAGGCTTCCTCTTTGATTTCTGGTTTCCAAGCACACAAGATCCACCCATGCAGATCTGCAAGCCTTGGCTAGAAGCCATTGAATCTGTAAATGAGACCATTAGATTTGAAAAAGATGTTCGGTCTATGGCGTTCTTAACAATGGGGATGGAGAGAGTTGGGGCCTCTTGAACCATGAGGAGCATTGATGGCTGGGAACTGCCAGAATAGTCGTTTTCACCATATTTGAGAATGAAATACTATCATTGTTGGATGATAGAGTTGCACCAATCGCTGAAGAAGGAGATTTCCACTGGGAGGAGATCTTGGTGAGCAAACCATGTTGAGGAGGAGATGTTGTTGGAGGATGGAGGGAAGGATATGTTGTTGTCACTATGAGAATAGAAGATGGGTGCGATGAGGGCTTTGTTGAGGGTGGAATCTGAGCTAAGGAGTGAAGAGAGGAATGATTATAGCTCATAGACGGGGTCAAGATGCCCATTGGATTCTAGGAGTGTCAGTGATTAGCTAGGGTGAACACTAGTGTCGCGCTTTGGAAGCATGCATGTAGATGCCACCCTTTTTGGGAAATGTGCTCCCCACATTGGGGACATGTTTCTCCATGCATTTCCCCAAAAGGGGGGTGTGGGGAAACGTTTCCCAAGGCACCCCCCGCCCCTGGAGCATGGGAAGCAAGGGGGGCGTGGAGCACTGTTATAATGTGTAGGTTACAGATGATGAAAACACTTCAGTAGAAGTAGAAGATGATGCTGAATAAGATGGTAAAGCAGTGAAGTGTAGACCCAAATTGTATCATATGTGTGGTGATGGGTTTCCACAGCATGGTGCCGAGGCTCTAAGTTGAAGGTGGAAAATAGGAAGTATGCTAGGTGTACAATATTTTTATTTTGTTTCATTGTCTGTTGTGTTAAGATAAGATAAGATATGATAATTTTATTAATGTCCAAGAAATGACCAACACGTCCCACCACACTCTTGACAAACACGTCCCAATCTTTGGTGAAGCCTTTCAAAGCAATACGCACCAACTCAGAATCTGCAACGACCTCTCCTACAGCTGCCAACTCATCCTTCACCTGAGCCACCCTGGTGAGGTAAGAGGCCACACACTCTCCCTTGGCCATCTTTCGATTCTCATTCTTGGCTTCAAATAGATTCTTTAGTGTATCCCACATCCCTTTGGCTGTTTATTTCTCAGCCAAATGTGGGATTAGTTGGTCTCTAACTCCATCTAGAATGATCCTCTGTGCTCTTGCTTCCTTCATTTCATGAACGTCCAGAGCAATAGGATCAATAGGAACATGCACGGTAGTACTCACAAAAATCCATAGTTTGTTCTCCTTGAGAATAGAGGCAATCCGGACTTTCCACTAAAGATAGTTGGAAATCCCTTCCAACCTGTTTTCAAATCTGATACTTGAGGCTATCTTTCACTGACAACCTGACAAGCAACACTCACTAACTGTGAGTAAATACAACGACACTACTGCTGCCCTCTTCCCCTTAGTTCTTCCTGCTATCACTTGCACCTGCAAGTCACTTGTATCAACCCACTTGCTATCTCAGAAATTTCAAAACTGCCCACTGTCCTTTCAGAGCACCAGTTTTGATACCATGCTAAATTTTGCTCACAAAAAGATTAAATTTCTCATTTAAAGATTTTGTCAAACACTTGGCATAAACAATGATTTCAGTCTTTTATAAGTTCCAATATTAAATGCGACTCTCATGCACAAATTTCAATGCAAATTAAAAGCTGAAACACATGTGCCAAGTAAACTTGCAGCGGAATATAAATGACAGGGACAGCATTAAATGACACAATGATTTTGGGGCAAAGCCCAGGGAAAAACCCACTAAGGGGAAAACCCAGAGAAAGAGATTTATTGAGCTTTTCTGGAAAATAACTTCTGAGTATGCAGCAGCAATTTATTACAGCATTCAAATACAATTTATCTCGTTTTCTGTGCACAAGAAACTCTTCAGAACAGTCAGTAAATGCTCCTGGATTTCTGTGCAACCTGCTGTATGGCCCTCTTGCAGTACGGTACTGCAGAGTATTAAATGCTGCAATATTCCTCGGAAAGTGTGCCCAGCCTACTCTTGGGATTTGTGCCCTCTCTCTTGCTACTCAAAAGCTCTTTTCCCTTGCTCAATCTTTTTCTTAATCTCTCTCTCTCTCTCTCTTCACATTCAACGCTCTCATGAAATGCTCTTGTGTTTCTCACATATTAATGCCTTCTCTCTTGAAACATACATTTTTATATTAACTCATTAATGACCTAACCCTAACCTCCTTAACTTCTTTTAATCTAATGAATGCGATTCACTCTCATCATTAAAGGCCAGGATTTAACTTCTCGTTAAATACACTTTAAGTCATTAAATAATACAAAAGTCATTTTCAACTTTAAAATATAAAGTCACTTTATAAAATAAAGTTAAGACCACTTTTCACTTTATAAAATGATATTTACATGAGAGACTTTTTAATGTCCCTTTCATACTAGGCATTATCATGTGAAAGGACATCCCAAGCTATAACTTTCAACAACTAAAAGAGTACATCTAGTGTAAGTAAAATGTGGTTGTTTGAAAGCAACTCCTAGATCAATACAGAAAGCACAAAAGACTAAAGAACTAAGTGCCTAGCTAAAAGCTACTACATATATAGCCAAAGAAGATATAAAAGAAGAAAAAGAAGCCAACAAAGATCAGTGGAAGAAAATACCAATGGTGATTGGAGAAAAAGGTTGCTTCAAAGCTAGACATATCGAGATTAGTTCCAGCTACAAAAATGCAATTTTGTTGGGAGATTTGCAGGTTGGATGTAAAGAGTGGTATATGTAAAAATCTGCCACAAGGTTTGCAGTTTGCCTGTGAGAGGGACCTTGTAAACACACGAGTATTATGGGTTAAGGTGAGCCTCAAAGGCCTGGTTTTTGAGAATCGATATACTTTGCTATGTAGGTGTAGGGAACAGCCCCTTATTGGAGTTCAAATCAGCTTCTACATCTGTGGTCGGTGGGTGGAAATTATCAGCCAACTTTAACTGTAATCTGTCTAATGAGTCAATGGTCAGACATGTCGCTGGTGACTTGGCATAATATATATGTCATGCTGTCAGCTTTATCTCTCACATTGTGGCAGCATCAAAAACGTATTTTTGGGCCTCAGTTGAGAGGGGTCTTTCGAAGACAGTAGAATGTGATTATGGACAACATAAAGGAGAATTTTTGATATTCATCATCGTCACATTCAATGGTTGGTTGAGAATGAGGATCTCAAGCTGCATCATAACACAACTAATGGGTAGGGACCGTAGGGTTGCAGACATCTTCTTCATTGTGCTTGGTGTAGATAAGTGTGTGATTGTTTGGCACACACGTTTGTTTCCAGCATGATCATTAAGTGAGGGTGATAGAATTAAGTTTTAACAGTAATTTTCATATCATTGTATTTATCAGGTGTTAGTATAAAGTTTCTTAGGACATAATGTAATGTCTCATGTCACATTAATAAAGGAGGTTAAGACATGTAATGTGTTAAGTAGGCATTGATTGTGTCCCAATCCAATGCTAGTTGCCTGTGTTGGTGATTGTCTTCTTCCACGAGACTTGTGTGTCTTACATCTTTGTAGTCTTGGAATAATACGGTTAACTATCCTTTTTTCTGCAACTCTGCAATATTGTGTATTTGTGCTTAAATATTAAAAAATCCTTCTAACTCCAAACCAAAACCAGGACTTGTTCATGAATTGTGGAAGAGATCTCTTACATGAATTTGCAAAAACACAGATTGATAAGATGCCTTTAGCTTTGCTTGCTCAAGGATGCTAGGTGACCTTTATATAGAAAACAAGGCTCATCTTACAATTTTGACTTCTGATGGCTTCTCAAACCACATATCTAACCATATCTGCTCTTAAGGATTTTTGGTTACATGTCAAAGTCAATTGTCTTAGTTTTGAAAATGTTTAATTTGATCCACTAATATGTTTATTACTATTGATTAGCACTGTGGAATGCTTAAAGTACCTAAAAAGCTTAGTAATGTATATGTGTATCATGTATGTATGTATGCATTACATATATTTAAGGACTAACATAAACTGATCCATCAAAGGTGTTAGTAAATTATTCAAAACAATATGCACTCTCATTTGTTTCTTATGGGCAAGAAGTAGAACTAAACAGACTTGTAGCCTTTATTTACAAACAGCTATCAAGTTAAATATTGTTTGGTGAAATGTTAGTTATTATTATAGCATGAAGAACTTGGTATCTCAAATTATAGTTTTAATTTCAGATTTATTTGAAGTATGCCATTTGCATTTTTCATTTTAGGGTATGCACGGTGTCACCTAGTATAGGATAATAAGATAAGTTGATTTAATTAATGTTCAACAAACGACCACAAAAGTAGGTCAATTGGATAAAAGGACTACATCAGTATAGATACAAAGTGGGAGTGCAAAAGCAATTCCTAGGTCAATACTAGAAGCAGAAAAGATAAAGAGTGAAGTGTCTAGCTAAAAGCTAAATATATAGGAAGGAAGCTAAATATATAGACTGGTAGACTTTATTTACAAACAGCTATCAAGTTAAAATTTAAATATTGTTTGGTGAAATGTTAGTGATTATTATAGCATGGAGAACTTGGTATCTCAAATTCTAGTTTTAACTTCAGATTTATTTGAAGTATGTCATTTGCATTTTTCATTTTAGGGTATGCAAGGTGTCACCTAGTATAGGATAATAAGATAAGTTGATTTAATTAATGTTCAACAAACGACCACAAAAGTAGGTCAATTGGATAAAAGGAGTACAACAGCATAGATACAAAGTGGAAGTGAAAAAGCAATTCCCAGGTCAATACTGAAAGCAGAAAAGATAAAGAGTGAAGTGTTTAGCTAAAAGCTAAATGTATAGGAACCAAAGTCGTAATAAGGGATTCGATAGACAGAATTGATGACTCTATAATTGAATGTATCCCTCATGGTGAATTCGAATTTCTTCCTACTTTTAAAGCAATTTTCTGTTTTTTGAATATCTTTATTTTTTTTCCCATTATTCTTTGTTACAAAGGGACAAGATCATGAAAGTGATGCATCCATGCCATAGGTGTTTACGATTGTAGGGTGCATGTATACATAACTTAGTCAAATTGGATCTGGTGATTGTACGGAATATCGTGAATGATAGTTATATTCAGGGTTTTCATGTATTTTTCAGCTCTTGGAGGTTGCAATTATGTATGGGAGATTACAAATCTGGATTGATTTTAATTGAAAGTTCTAGTCTTCATATTTGCAGGGAGGATACTGATATAGAATTCTCTATTCTTTGACTTTGTAATACATAGCATGTATTGCATGTGTCATTTAGAACACAGAAGATGTACATTGGCTTGCATGGGTTATATAATCCAAGTCTTGAAGGTTTGCAGATTGACATTCTGGTATTTGTACATCTTTTTTATGTTTACAGCCCCAATCAGATGCATATGGCTTGCTGAAACATAGAGATGGACGTTGGGAGTGGACTCTTGCTCCTGGAGTGTCTCCATCACCTCGGTATCAACACGCAGCGGTGAGTTTGAAAATATAAATCATTAAACTCCGAAGTTGATCTTGAATCAGTATTTATCGATTTTTGGTTCCTAAAATCAGATTTTCATTGTCAAGTTGTTTTTTATGATAGTAATAGAGTTGGATGATTGGACTAGATGAACTCATATGGATGTGTTGGTTACCGTTGATGCTTTTAAAACTAAAATAAACTGATTTAACATTTGTGAAAATATGCCAGATGACACAATACATCATGTGTTGTTGTACTCTTTATATGCCAAAAAAGGCTTTAACAAAATTGTTTATGGTTTGACCATATTGTGTCATGTTATATTCAAGGTAAAGTTTGCTGAAATATCCAAATGTACATTCTCACATATTTATGCATTGGGATGTGTTATATAAAATTGACATTTATTTCCGTACTCTAAATATTACTATTGCTTTAATTTTATGTTATCATTTGAGCTGAGCCATCAAACAATTTTAATGTGAGCTTGAATTTTGGTGTCTACAGCCTGAGTGGGCCTAACAGTTAAGAACATGTGTTTCCTCCTCGGTGGTCATAGGTTTGAATCCGGAGAGGGGCAGTGTATGTACACCTCCGTAGACTAAGCAGTCAAATCCCTGTGCCTCCTTGGAGGTCACAAGTTTGAATCTGGAGGGGGGTATGGTATGTACATCTCCATAGACTAAACATTCAACAAGGGGGTCTCATATGTCAATTTGACGTCTGTCTGGGATGACCTTAAATTAGATGACTATTATTATTATTATTATTATAATTATTATATTACAACAATAAGAAATATTTACTGTACACGAGATGACAAATGGAGTTCAAAGTGAAACAAACTAGGGTAAAAAAGATGAGCATAAAATTAGAGAAAGAATTTTTATATAATGCTATCATGTGAATATAAAATAATAATTAACAAGAGGGATTGACAGAAAAGCTCCAATCAAAATTTGCCACCAAATAACTAGAACTAGAAGAAAAGATGTGAGCGTGATAGGAAAATGTCGATGGCTGGAATGTGGGGATGCAAATTCAAAATTTTTCTTCAGTATGCTTAAACGAAAAGAAGAGAAATCAAGAACTAACTCGTTCTCTAAGAAGGCGGAAATATCATCTCAAATGAGGTTGACAAAATAAAATAGATTGAGAACCATGCTTGTGCTTGATTTGCAATCAAGAAGTTGAGATTGAGATGCATGTGGTGCATCATTGTCCAATGTTTAAGGCTAAGTTACACAAAACGTGGAAACGCGTACAAGTTTCCGAAATCCCTGGAAACGTGACCCCCCAAAAATGTACTCGTGGGAAACATGGTATATAAAAAAATATAGATATATAGATTATTTTTTTTAAATAACACATTATATTGCAAAAAAATAAGAACGATACACATAAATGACATTTTAGAAGGAGATCCATGTCTATATTAACTTCATAGATGATTACATGATGCAAAATCCCATAGCTGGTGGTCTTGATTAATGCCAATCCCATACCCTCATATATGATAGAATCCAGTGGAAATGCTACCATCCTGCCAATCCTAAAATCCTGAAAACTGTTAAGAATCCAGTGGAAATGCTACAAACCTGCCAATCCTAAAATCCTGAAAACTGTTAAGTCTGTTGAACTCTGAATGGGATATGAAATTCTACTTTCTCCATATGAAGTTCGATGTGGTTGGAACCACTCTCAAACATCCTGAAACAATTAATGGTAATGTTAAAAATTTAAGTAAAATGATAGAAAAGGTAAGATAAAGGAGAATGTCAACTTTTAGAAAAAGGAGGATAAAGGAGAATGTCAACTTTTAGAAAAAAGGTAAGATAAAGGAGAATTTCAACGTTTAGAAAAGGTAAGATAAAGGAGAATGTCAACATTGATAAGATAAAAGATAGGATAAAAGTTGACATTCTCCTTTATCTTACCTTTTCTATCCTTTCACTCTAAGAATTTAATATTACCATTAATTACCAAGGTTACAAACTCCTCAAAGCTGAATCCCCTATCTTTGTTTTGTCTTAAATGGTCTTGTATTGTCTTAAATGGTCGTTGGAACAGACAAGGTGGCATTTTCCTATGGGTCCCATGCTCTTATCGGGCACTTAGGTCAGCCTGGAAACTTCCAGAAAGTGCCTGAAACGTTACTAAAAATGACCGAAACGCCGCTGGCTGTACCGTACAGTATTTCCAGATTTGGAAACTCTGTACAGTATGGCTGGTGGCATTTCCAAGGTTTTTCGTACCTGTTTTGGTGTTTCCAGGATTTTCGGGTACTGGTATGCCAGCTGTGGGGGCATTTCCTGCAACATAGGTTTAAGGAATTAAAACTACAACACTCAATAGAGCAAGAAAGTTCGAGGAACATACATACTTGCCTGCTAAGTGCTAGACTAGTAGAAAGTCACATTAAGGTTGTGTTAGAATGCATGAAAATTCTAGATACTATAGTTCTTGCAGTTTTATTAGTTTGACAGAGGAATGCTCGTAGCTGCTTGACCTGCAAGTGGAAAGAAAAAGTAACGTATTTCATTTTCACTTGTCCTATAGATCCTACGGGGTATCTTGTGGATGTTAATGAAATTTCATTTCATTCCATTTCATAGCAATCAAACATTTGGAAACATGTACTCAGACGAAAATTGATAATGCAAAGAAATGAGTCTTGGAATACTTAAAAGCCACTCTTGCAGAGAATACTCGAATGAAATAACATTGAAGAAAATTGTCTTGCATGTCTCTGGAACAGAAAACAGTAAGTCACCAGGACAGATGGGATTTATGTCAAAATTTTTAAAGACTGTTGAGACTTTGTACAATACTCTTGAAAATTACCAAGAGTGTTAAAATGAGGAGATTATTTAGGGTAACATTGCCTCGACCATTAACACTCATATTGAATAAAGACACTTATGAAGGGATTGAAGACAAAAGATGAATAACTTTATTTAAGGGTGTGTATATAAAGTGTTCTAAAAAATCCTTGAAGGAGAATGGCGAGATTGCTTAAAAGAATCATAATAGAAGAGAAAAATGCTTTCATCTCAGGGTGAAGCATCCTAGATAGTATTGCAGTAGTCTGAGAAAGTCTCCCCTGAATTCAATCTGGGAAAAAGAAGGCATTGACCTTCAACTGTTATTTTGAGCAAAGCCTACAGTAAATTTCATATTAGATTCAATATCATCAAAAAGATCTTCATCCATGTCACAAAGCTCCACATTATCGGTATCATCTTCTACAGAATTGGGAAAATTGCTGCCATACTCACTTGAAGTTGCTATTATTGATGCCTCCTCATCATGCAAATTAAGATGATTCATGACATTCAACATCTCCAGGTCAGCCAACTCTAGTTCCACATCCATAGTTTGTTGGATTTGAATTTTGTATTCTTTCTTCTTGTGTGAGAGGAGTTTGGAACGAACATATACAAGTTCCTCAGCCTTCTTTGAGCCCAATCTGTTTTGCTTCATCGAATGGATGAAGCCATATGTACTCCAGTTCCTCTCAACAGACGAGGAACTAGCAACCTGTGATAAGAACTTGATTGCCAAATGTTGAATATTTGCAATTTTTGTGGAAGTTCCACCAATTGATTGGAGTCAATGAGGTATTGTTCTTCATAGCTTCCACATCAATGCCCAAACCCTTATTCCATAAAATGAGAAAATTCTGTATGAACCTCCACTGCAATATTAGGATCAAGAAATCATTTTCTGAAAGGTGTATTAAATCCTTGAGGCACTTCTGGGTCCTTATTTGATGCATTGCTTCCTGGTTGAATCAGCGATTGTGCAGAATAATATTTGGGATTTAATGCATATAGGACAAAAGGTGTGCACCGGGGCAGTCTTCTTCTACCTTCATTATGAAAGGCTTCCTTTAAGTCTCGCTCTTTGGCATTTTTGACCTCCCTTATCTTCTCTATCATTAAGTCAATGCTCTCACAACTCTCCCAAACTAGGTGAATCTTAGTCAGAAAATCACAACATATCCACAATTTGCTTAGAAACCAAGCAGTATTCCTCTCTGCCCCACCAATCATCATCAACAATGATCCTCTTAACTAATTGAGCTCTTGCAGATTGCTTGTCTCCATTTAGACCAAAGATCATTGCATACCATTGATTGTAAGGTTTGCTCCCCCTGGACAAGCCTTGTCAAGACTATAATGTTGGAGGTAAAATGAGTCTCAACAACTCACAAGATTTCAGTAAATCATAATTGAAATTGAAATGATATCCATCATTAACACTCTAAAAAAAAGTAAAAACCGAGATACTAGGTAAGACTTTATGAAGCAATTTTAAGGTACATTAAGAAGCTCCGATATCACTAAATTTCAATAATGGCTTGATACATGTGATGATTTATGATCAAGCACTGAACCTCCCTTGCCTCTTAAAAAATGTGATGAATCTAGTCAAATTGGGACCCCATCTTGCTCAACATGAGGTTCAGAGAATGGACAGCACAAGGGGTCCAAAAGTTGTGTTGATATCTCCCTTGGAATTAGGCCTGCAACTCTGCACACCTTTGCATTGTCTGTTGTCACCTCAACAATATTTTCTGCCCCTGCAGATTTGAATCGAGTCAAATTGGGACCCATCTTGCTTAGCATGAGGTTCAGAGAATGGACAACACAAGGTGTCCAGAATGTTAGTTTTTGTAGTTCGGTAGGTGTCTTAGCTAGACCTAAGTGTCCTAAGCTAGCTGATGACACATAAAACAACCTGGATCAGTCTTATTATCTTAGCCTAATTCTAACTTAGGCAATCAGCAAAAAATCAGTCTTGACTGGATTGTGGGGCCCAGGCCTAGTGGGGCGCACCTTATGGGTTTGTGAGTGGACTGTGGGGTTCAGCCAAGGGGGGGTGCACCTCCTTGGGGCCTTGGACGCTGCATTGGCACACATATCAAGGCAGAAAATGTGGCTGAGGATGAGATAAAAGAAGGGGCTTAGGGTGGGAGGACATTCATTCTCATTTGTGAGGTTTGAACAAGTGAGAAGAAGAGGGGTGCTTGGGCAAGAGAAGGCAATGAGCTAGCAGCTGAGGCAGAGGGCGAGTTCTGGGCTAGTTTGGAGCAGATAGTGGAGGTCAGTTTAGGACCATTCTGGACAGCAAAGGGAGGCTGAACTCAGGCCAAAGATAGAAGTCTTCAGCAGGTCGATTTCTGGGCATTTTCTGCAGGGAGCAGCAGGCCAAATCTGGGCCAAATTACTTCAGCCAGCCAGGCCATACACAGGCTGTATCAACCAGCCTTAGTGCAGGCGGTATTGGGCCAAAATTATGCAGGCCGTACAGGCCGTTTGCCTGCTGTACTTGCTGGGCCATACTGGGCGTGTTGTAGCTTGGCCATACAACAGATTTGCTTGGCCAATTTTAGCTGAGAAGAAGAGAGGAAGGTTGCTGGAAATTTCTGTAAGAAATTTCTATTTTTCTGCTGCTGTAATTTCTCTTGAAAGCCCATAATAAAGCCCCCTGTTAGCTGGTTTTCCCCACACTGGGGTTTCCAGGGAACTTCTGATGTTCATGTGTATTTTGTGCTTGGTTCTGTGTATGCTTCTGCTGTAAAGTTTCTGATTTATAACTCAGCTGTAAGTTAATTGCATGATTTCAGATTTTATATCAGCAAGTGTAATTTCTGGTTATAGTAAAATTATTGGCAATAATCTCAGTGACTGAGTTATAGGAAAGTTCAACATGGTATCAAAGCTCATCCTTTGAGTACAGGACAAGCTAAGTTTCTTGCTGTGCAGACCAGGAAGAGTAAATCAACAAGTGGGATGTATAACCAGAGAAAGTTGGGCAGCCAGAGGAGCTGACTCAAATGGCTGGCCTAAGGTTTGAAGACAGGCTGGAGGGTGCCTCAAACTTCTGTCCTTGGAGGGAGCGTATAGGCTTGGTGCTGGAGGAGAATGGGCTATTGGAATTTGCTGAAGAGAAAGCAGTCCCTCCAACTGATCCAACACAACTAGCAGCCCACCTCAAGAAGGATGTAAAGACGAGGAATATTATTGTGGATGGAGCAAAGACCACATTATTCCCCATCTATTTGGAAAGAAGACAACCAAGGAGATGTGGGAGGCCTTGGTAAAGTTGTACCAGTCTAATAACCAGAGCAGGAAGATGCTGCTCAGAGAGAAGCTGAGAAGCACGAAGATGGCCAAGGGAGAGTCGGTGGTCACTTACCTCACAACGTTTACTTAGATCATCTTAGCCATGGAGATGTGGGAGGCCCTGGTAAAGTTGTACCAGTTTGATAACCAGAGCATGAAGATGTTGCTCAGAGAGAAGTTGAGAAGCACAAAGATGGCCAAGGGAGAGTTGGTGGTCACTTACCTCACAAAGTTTACTCAGATCAAAGATGAACTGATAGATGTTGGAGAGGCAGTGGACGAGACTGAGTTGGTGAGGACAACCTTGAATGGCTTCACCAAGCAGTGGGAAGTGTTTGTTCGTGGAGTGGTGGCTTGGGAGAAACTCCCTAATTGGGAGAGGATGTGGGGTGACTTCACCTAGGAGGAGTTGAGAATTGATGCCACTCAAGCTAGCCAGCCAAAGAGTGAAGAGGAGGAGAATGCAACTCTTCATGCGAGGAAGAGCAATGGAGTGGGAGGTTCCAAAGACATGGGCAAAGTGAGATGCTTTGCATGTCCCAAGAAGAAGAGGAAGAAGGAGGAGGAGGCAGAGATGGCAACCTCAATATCTCACTGAGATAGATGAGTTTGCGGAGAAATTCGAGGACAATTTTTCTTTGGTTGCCTCTCTTTCAAGCAGTAGCAGATTGGCTGAGTTGGAGGATAGTGGGGCCTGGTTTATGGACAGTGGGTGATCTCGCCATATGACGGGAATGAGGTGGGTGTTCCTTAGTGTTTCAGAGATGGGCTCAAACTTGCATGTGGGTAGTGGGGCCAACACCATGCATGCAGTGAAGGGGGTTGGATGCGTCAGATTCCAACTAGAGTTAGGTGGTTTTCTGGAGGTGGATGAGGTGATGTATGTACCAGAGCTGAAGGTCAATTTGCTTTCTGTATCAGCTCTGGAGGACAAAGGGTATGTAGTGATGTTTGAGGATGGACAGGTGCTCATACGATTAAAGAGAGCGTCCTTGGATGCAACAATGAGGCTTGACATCATGAAGGGTATGATGTACATGGTGCTGGGACAGCCTGTAGTCGGGTCCATGGGGATCTTGGATCAAAGATAAGTGTCGGTGGTTGAGTCTAGTGGACGAGAGGCTTCATCCAAGATTGTCAGCTGGTATGACTTGACACTGATGGATGGGCAGAGTAGAATATTAGATCAGAGTGCAGTAGAGGTAGCAGGAGGGTCTTTCAGTTCAGAGGGAGCAGCTACAACAACAATAGTAGATTTGATGGGGTCAAAGATTGAGCCAAGTGGAGACACCTCCCTCGCTAGGAGGGAGTGCTAGTTTTTGTAGCTCAGTAGGTGTCTCAACTAGGCCTAAGTGTCCTAGGCTAGCTGATGGACTCAAAAAACAACCTGGATCAACTTTATTATCTTAGCCTAAGTCTAACTTAGGCAATCAACAAAAATTCAGCCTTGAGTGGATTGTGGGGCCCAGGCCTAGTGGGGTGCACCTCAAGGGCTTGTGAGTGGACTGTGGGGTCCAGCCAAGGGGGGGCACACCTCCTTGGGGCCTTGGAGGCTGCATTGGCACACATATCAAGGCAAAAAAAGTAGTCGAGGATGAGATAAAAGAAGGGGCTGAGGGTGGGAGGACATGCATTCTCATTTGTAAGGTTCAACAAGTGAGAGGAAGAGGGGCGCTTGGGCAAGAGAAGGCAGTGAGCTAGCCGCTGAGGCAGAGGGCGAGTTCTGGGCTAGTTTGGAGCAGACAGTGGATGTCAGTTCCGGACCATTCTGGACAGCAAAGGGAGGCTGAACTCAGGCCAAAGACGGCAGCCTTCAGCAGGCCGATTTCTGTGCATTTTCTGCAGGGAGCAGCAGACCAAATCTGGGCCAAATTACTTCCGCTAGCCAGGCTATACATAGGCTGTACCAACCAGCCTTAGTGTGGGACGTACTGGGCCGAAATTGTGCAGGTCATACAGGCCGTACTGGGCCGAAATTGTGCAGGTCATACAGGCCGTACACCTGCTGTACTTGCTGGGCCGTACTGGGCATGTTGTAGCTGGGCCGTACAACAGATTTGGTGGGCCAATTTTAGTTGAGAAGAGAGGAAGGTTGCTGGAAATTTTTAATTTTTTGCTGCTGTAATTTCTCTTGAAAGCCCATAATAAAGCACCCTCTTAGCTGGTTTTCCCCACATTGGGGTTTCCAGGGTACTTCTGGTGTTCATGTGTATTTTGTGCTTGGCTCTGTGTATGCTTCCGTTGTAAATTTTCTGATTTATATCTCAGCTGTAGGTTAATTGCGTGATTTCAGATTTTATATCAGCAAGTGTAATTTCTGGTTAAAGTAAAATTATTGGCAATAATCTCAGTGACTGAGTTATAGGAAAGTTCAACACAAAATGTGTTGATATCTACCTTGCAATTAAGCCTTCAACTCTGCACAACTTTGCATTGTCTGTTATCACCTTGACAATATTTTCTGCCCCCATGGATTTAATTGCTTCTATTAGAATGTGGACAATGACCTATGAATATTTCTCCTGTCCTTGGCAATCACCTGCCTTCAGAAACATTATCCCTTTAGGGCTTTGAGCAATCACATTGATCAAAGGCCTATTCCTTTGATCTTTCCATGCATCAGAAATGGTGGACACCTCTAAAATGCGCCATTACTTCTAACTGGTCCCTAAATCATAATACACACGTAACTTCTCAGCTATTATAGGTGTAGTCGGAGCCATCTGATAACCAGGGCCCTTCTACTACCTTTTTGGGGCGTCATCAACTACTCTAATCATGTCCATGTAGTGAAGGGACCAGTCTAAGTCAAAAGGAAGGCTTGCATAGAGGCATCGAGCTATAACTTCATCTGCCTTATCCCAAAGTTTTATTATTAAAACTCCTCAAGTGGTCCTAAATTGGACTACTTTGTACTCAAGGGAGTGCTAGAATCAGTTGGGTACAATGGAGGACTTGATGAAGCTGCTCCTAGTCAGACAGATTCTTTGAATTGAGGGGTAGGTCTTCACTGCAAATATTTAACATCTGCATCCTCCTGTCGTTTCTTGTATTTTGTAATATTTTCCTTAAACCCTTTCCCTTTATTCTGTCTGGTTTAGGAGGGCTGGTGCATACTCTAATTCCATTTTTTTTTTTGTTTGAATTAAAATGCCTTTCTCCTTGGTATAGGAAGCCTTGAAGTCTTTTCTACAGAGCCATACTAAAATCCCCCTCGTCGAGTTCTCCCCACAACAATAACATATTTCCAAAGATGGGACTTTGGATTATTTTTGGCAGTGGTGGCGGATCCAGAATCCTCATCATTCATGGATGATGATTCCATGATGAAAACATAAAATTCTATTTAGTAGCTACAATCTACAATAGCAAAAAATTCAGATTGTTAATAACATATTAGCCTACAATAACCAAAAACAAAATTCAGATTGTCTGCAATAGCAAAACAATAGCTTTGCAATTTTTGCTAATATTCTTAATAGATTTTAAGAAAATCTGGGTGGTGGTGGATCTAACTTCAACTCCTCCAAGGGAAGAAGTAACTAAAATTGGGAGAATAGTAAAACATATGACATTTAATATTTTGAGTCCTTGATGGCTGTTTCTCTTCAAGAGAAGAGTGGAAGGATGCTGGCTAAGTAACAAGACATGTCCCTCAGGGGCCCCATGTCTGTATCTTGCATGTCAGACACACTAGGACACATGTTTGGCACGTGTCCTAAAACAGACACATTCCAAACATGTCGGACATGCACCCTATATGCGTCAGACACTGAGGCTTGAAAATATGTGTTTCTTCATGATATGGGCTTGGACAATAGTGTTGAGTTGGATCTTAATGAACCAGTGCTAGAGTCGGCCACTTTTGATGATGGTGATCTTCATAAGGGGTCATCCTCCACACCAGTGGATGTAGATCTTGGATTGGATATAGAGGAGGATGGATATGTAGATCTAGCATGTTCGGTATAAACTACAGGGATCATTTCAGTCTTATGGTATATAATTAGATGGTGTGGGTGATAACCTGTCTCTTAATTGCACTACGTTTCTGATAACAATGCACGATGCATATATAGAAGCTCTCCTAGAACTGTGGGGCATAGTCATTCTCTCCATTATATAGGGTGGATAAAAGGAAACAATAGGACCGGTCCATAACTGTGTTTTTAACAGTCTCTCCTGTTTTTATTAAGCAACAACTATTGAGAAACAGAAAGCTCCTTCCATGGGATGATCAGGTAAAGTCTTCAGAAGACTATATTTGGGAAGGCTGAAAGGTATGTTGATCCATCATGGAATGAGGGTCTAACAGTAAACAATAGCAAGATGGCACGAGGGTCTAATTTTCTAAATTCTAACAAGAAACTGTAATCAACATGGCATGGGGGTCTAACAGTGAACTATAACAATAGACACCAACAACATGACATGAGGGTCTAACAATAAGTAATAAAATTATAAAAAACACTTTTTTCCTTGTGATAAAAAATATTTACAAAAATGCAATGATGAGGAGGGGAGGCGCCATATGTTTTCCCCTTCAATGCACTCAATTCCCACTTACAGAGTCTTTGCTTTTCACCCTCAAATTCACAGTAGCAGCAAAAGGATGCTTTTTTACCTTCTTTCCCATTAAATATTTTCAGTCTAACTACTAGTTGGTTGAAAGGTGGTTAAGATTCTTCCAATCAACCTCAATTTTCCACAACCTCAGTGAACTACAACTTCAAACCTTCTTATGCATTTGTGGGTAGGCGAAATCTTCTACAAGCCTCAACAATTAAATAATCACAATATGAATCCCCAAGTATGAGACAAAATGAGACCTTATATTTTAGAGTGCATAATTTGAATGTAAAAAACTCTCCAAGTAAATACTGTCACCTCTGCATATTTGGCTGATCTGGAGTGTAAAAATCATCTATTTCGGTACTATTGGGTGGAAAAATTGGAATTATTGGCTTGTAGGCCCATTTTATGGGCAGGTCCCACTTTGGTGATTTGGGGTCTAGAACCTTTCTGGGCCCGTTTGAGGCCTTAAATGACTGTTTTTGGGGTCAAAATTTTGCGAGCTTAGCTCTCAGCCTCTTGCTTGTTCTACACTTCGAGAGCTTTCCAACAGTGTGAAGATCACCTTAATTGTAGTTTGTATGCAGAAGTTATGCCTCCTACAAGTTGATCTATCTTGTTGGCCACCATGGGACTAAGTAGATGCCATGTCAATGTCCATAACTCACACATGTGGAGCTAGTCATGTGTGGACTTTCAAGAAGATTCTAGAGGGTTCAAAACCCTAACATTAATTGGGGGTTGAGGCATGCAAAAACCCTAACCCTAACCCTAGACAACTATCAGGCTATGTTAAACACTGGGCCGCTATGAAATGAAGGGGTTCCATTCTTATTGTATTGAGTGTTCCATAGGAGAGCAGAGCATTTAGAGTGGGATATTGAAGCAGAATAGAGGAAGTAGAAGATCTTGTAGCATCCATGCTGCCCGCAATGTCCATGGCAACTCCATAGTGAGTGCCCCATTCTTTTTATTTGTATTTCATAATTAAGAAGAAAAGAGTAGAGCATAGGCCTCACCTTCTAGTTGGGTTTTTCCCATATTGAGTTTTCCTAGGGTACATCTTGTGTTGATTGTGTGGATGGTGTGTTATTTGCTTGTCTTTTTCTTTTCAGTTTCAGTTTATTTAGTATTTCATGCATTAAGTCAGTAACATTAAATCTGGAATCTAAGTAAAACACTATTTAATAAGAGATTCAAAATATTGTAAGATCTGTTGTGACGAATTGTTCCAGTAGGCAGTTTACAGTTTATTGGGTGACCAAAATTTTGGTCCACAAGCATCTGCCAGTGTGACGTTTCTGACAAGCCAAAATCAATTTCAAGCAGATCCTCCAACGTTTCCGAGTCAGAAATGTATGTTGAGCAGATCTAGGTCTGGATCCATAGAAACATGGACTGTAGGTGGATCCAGTAACATAGTTTTTTTTGTATTTTTTTTTATAATAGAGGGGTCTCTCCACATGTCCCCATGAATTTGGGGGTTCATCCCCGGAATCCCCACATCCCCGAATCTTGGTGTAGCATTGCTTGGAATTTGAAATAGGTGGTGATAGTTCTTATTCTATGTTAAATTTGCAATATATGCACAATTATAGCTCAAGAATTATACAAGAAGTACGTCCTGTAGTAGATGAGGTCACTTTAAGTCTTAGTACCCAGAAATAATGCAATAGCAGATTACGCATTCCAAGAATGACAATGATGAAGAAATATATATTACTTCGGTGGACTTGGAAGCCCTCCTAGATGGCATGTAGCTATCTGAGTCAACAACACCTTTAGGGTCCTGGTGACTTGGATCAATTGTAGTTAACACCTTCAATGGATCCCAGCTGGTGTGGAGGTTAGTATCGTTATGATTGATGCCTTAGACTCATTTTGCCTCTTCTATTATGGTTCATTTACTATGCGGTTTGTACCTGTGAGTGAATGCCCTCACCTTGAAGCAGATAGTTCCATATATAGCTATGTACTTCCTACTAGAAGCAAGGCACAAATGTTGCAAATTCAAGGGCTTTTACATTTGAGAGGCATAAAGATTCATGTGGATGTCTCAGGTCTTGGTCATAATTTTTGCAGGTCTTTCTGTAAGTTTCATTTTCAAGCCCATAAATATTTTTTCTTTGTGTATAGCACTTTGCTTGTGCATGTATCTGGAAAAGATAGTGTGATTTTTGAACTATGATGTTCCAAATTGTTCTTTTTATAAATATCCAATCTTAATGGCTCCAATACACTACTGGCTCCAATACTTTACTGCTATGTTGATCATTGATTTATTTCAAGCAGGTCTTTGTAGATGCAAGGTTGCATGTTTCAGGAGGTGCTCTCAGGGGAGGGAGGATGGTAGAAGGGCTTCCTGCAATTTCAGGTTGGATAACTAGGTTTCTATGTCGAAAAAACTGTTCCATTATTTCTTAATCTTTTGTTTCCACATGTTATATTTTATCACATCCATAGCTGTGCTTTTTTGCTTGCAGTACTTGATACTGCTGCTGGATTTTGGGTTGATCGAAATGGAGTTGTTTCATCTCCTCGGACAAATAAATCTCATACAGAATTTGATTCATCTTTGGATCTTCTAAAGCGTTGTCGGCATGCAGCAGCTTCTGTTGGTAATCAAATATATATATATGGTGGATTAAGAGGAGGTAATTGTCAATTTCTAATCCAACAACTGCTATACTAACAAGTCTTAAAGATGCTGTGGGGATTGGGCAAGAAATGTGTTTAAGATACACTGAATGTGATTGGGTAGAGGGGACATTTATGAAAGGCATTGAATCATGTGCATTTACAGATCTTTCAATGTCTAACGGACTCGATAACTTACTTTTCTGTTCTTATTTATTTTTTATGTATTTAAGAGGGTTTCAGACCTCAGTGCTGGTGAATTTTGTTATAGGTTTTGTATCAACACTTTTCACTTGAGAAATATTAGCCAACAGGAATTGCCTATTGTTTACGAACATAGACATGGTCATGGATGATCCAGCATTGGCATTGTGCCCTGAGACGCCAAGTCTTATTCTGTGGATGGTCCCCTGCAAGCTTAGTCAACTGGTTTGTGTTCATGTTCGAGTTCGACAAAAGTTCGACCATGAAAATTTTGGGAATAAAATTCAGCATGCTACAAATTTGAAAATATAAAAATATATATATAATAAAAGTATAACATTTGAAAATTAAAAAATTAATATATAATAAAAATACAAGACTAAAAAATTAAAAAATATTAATATATATATATATATATATATATATATAATAAAAATATAAAATTATATAATAAAACTATGAAAAATATATAAGAAAAGTTAAAATTTGAAAATTAAAAAGTTAACATATAATAAAGGTATAAAATAAAAAAATAAAAAAATATTAATATTAAAAAATTAATATGTTCTTAAAAAATATATAATAAAAGTATAGGTTACATGTAGCCATGTCGGGTAGGCTATCAGGTAGGTTAGCAACGACCCGCAGGCTAGATTCGGTTGATCGTCGAGGGTATGGGTACCATGGTCAGACTCCAGACTCACTCCACTCAGCTGTAGACTGTCCAGACTCCAAATCGAGCACGGGCCATGGGAGTGTGGGCATGGGACATATGCGGCAAAGCGACAAAACCTTGGCGGCACAAATTAGAACCCATGGTTTTATTTGTGCTTTGTATTTCTTTTTAAAATTTTAAACCCTGCTTCGCCTGAACCTAATCGAACCTGGCCAAATTTACACAATTTATAACAATTTTTTTAATGTTCGGATTCAAATTAGCAATCAACTTGGAGTTCGGCGAACATAATTGAATATGTTCGAATTTAGAGAAAATTTGGCGAATTTCGAACTTAAATGCTTGAAATTCGCCGAACCCGGTGACTAAGCCGCAAGCATAATCGCATAAAAGTTTTTGATTTTTCAAAAAACAAATACTTTTTCATATTTTGACTTTCCTTGTATTAAATATGGCATATTAGTTCTCCAATTCAAATTGAAATCATCGATAGCAAGGAGCCAAATCAAACTTATTGTCTAAAACCTTGATTTTTATTAAGGGTTTTATGATCATAGTAATCCTTAACCCTGAAGTTTTGCTTTTCTGTTATATGCTATAAAAGTTTGCATTCTTTTCCCTCGTGTATGTTGTTGCATATTTATGTATATTTTTCTTACATCTATATTAGGATTTTGTATTTTAGATGTAGTTTGAAGGTTGTTCTTTTGAAATATATTTTAGCTGTAGTTTGAAACATACCTTGTGACTGTGCCTGCAATAAGGGTCATTCATACTCTCTCTGGTAGGTTCCTTAACATAGCTATGCACAAAAAGGATAGAGACCATCTGATACAAGATGGATTTGTTAGTGAAATGTGAAATAAAGATACATTCCTTTTGTTGGACTTCATCCTGCTGTACAGTGATTGCCGACATTTCTGCATAAAGTGTTGCTCTCTATACATAATTTGGGAGTTGTTTTAACTTTAAACTTTCAACTGAAGTGGGTTGAATGGCTTCTCCCTTATTCCAACAGGAATTAATTTTGTAAAGTTAGACCATAGGTCTCCAAGAGGTCTTCATTGTGTTAGAAATTTTTCAGTATTTCAATTGGTGAAAACCTGTTCAGACTTATACAATTTGATCAGCTTTAAAACATGTCAAATCTTTTCTGCATATTCTGTGTCAAGCTCATGTCATTTTCTTATTGTTAGCATGTATGGTCTGAAATTAGAAATTTGGTTCTAAATATTGTAAATACCTTTTAACTTTTATTCTTTTAATTTATTCTGATCCTATTTTACTTATTAGGATGGTTATTATACTGTATATATACATATACATAATCGAAGAGTGTACAAATTGTATAGACAACAAACAATTGTGTCTCTTGTGTGAATGCTCTTGTTTTCTTGCTTCTGTGTTCATTTCTTTTAGAATTTTTGTCAGGCCCTAAATTTGGTGGAATCTCCTCGATGTCGCACGGACTCCTCTTTAAACTTGTGGATTTCTCTTGTAAACCTGCAGAATTGATTGACTGATCTGTCTCCATTTCCTAGATTCCCAAGTTTCCGGAAATTTTCCATCCAACTGATATGGATGTGGTCCATTTTTTAGCACGAACTGCATAATTGGCATCAATAACAGAATGGATTTTAGGGTATGCTGAGACAAGGCACAATAAGCACATTTTAACTACTTATGGTTCGAAATCAACAACAACAGAGACAGTTTATGGGAACTTTTGTTGTATAGTTCCCCCAATGTGTCCTTTCTTGTTCTTCCTCTTAGTCAACCTAATTTTAAGCTGGATAAAAACATCTCCATTTCCCATTTCATTGGCTAATTTAATGGAGAGAAGTTGGATGCATGGATCCAGTCTGGAGGCCTATTTTCAAACTTAGAAGAATTGTGGATGAAAGTTGAAACAAAAGATTTTGGTTGATGAAGTAGACATGGGCCATCAAGGTTACATGGTAGTCTGACATTCAGGTGCTATCATCCTCCAGCCAACTAGCTATTGCCATATGGGATGATTTCAAGACAACTAGTCAAAAGAGATCCTATTCTCTTGGCTAAAGAGAGGACATGTTGGCATCGTGGTTGCAACTTGACCATTCTATGGGATAAATAGGTCTATAAAATCAAGAAGCTATATATCAAGATAGAGATAAAGGATTTCGAGGAAACTCTCCTTATTAAGTTCATTTCTGGGCTTCATACACTTATGAAGGATTTAGATCTGGTCAACATCACTGCTCTTGAGCAAGCATTCCAATTTGCATTGAAGGTATAGTCTAAATTGCAAAAGGTACCTTCAAAGCTGAAACAATCCTCTCATGATTGCAATAGTCTTGTTTGCAGATGACATGGTCCTTCTAGCCTCCTCACCCGAGGGCCTCCAGAGACAACTGGATGCACTTTCTAGCTTTTGTGGTCTTAAGCAGATGGTGGTAAACCTTAGCAAGACTAAGGTCATGACTAAGGTCATGATCTTCAATACTTCTGAGAAATCTCTAGAGGGTTTTCATGTCACAAGGAAGGCCATCTATACTCTCCTCTGTTATGTTTTTTTTTCTTCGTATTAATATAAGTAGCATTTTTTAAAAACACAAGCTTGTGGTAGACCGTAGTCTATCTGGTTGACTTTCTTGTTTATAACAAAACATGGGAAGAACATATGCAGCATGTGTAGGTAGTGTTAGATTTTCTTTGTCAGAGCAAGCTCCATGCCAGGGTGAAATCTTTTTTTGGCCAAACTTTTGTTAAATACCTTTTGTTTTTTTTCATTGAACATGGAGTTCATGGCGATCTAGACAAAGCTAGAGTGCTTAGAGAATTCTGGCTACTACTACATTTTCAGACTTGAAGAACTTCTTTGGAGGTATGCATTTCTAGAGGAAGTTCATTCTCACCATTTTCAGCGCGTCCTCTACATTAGGTTACTACTCAGAAGATGCTTGGTTGTCAGATTCAGTTTTCTATATCTTTTAATCCACAAACTCATGACTAGACTTGGGTAGTCATTCACACCCTAGTCCATGTTCTTTGTATCTATTCTAAGAAGAATTATGCATGAGACAGGTATGTAAAGTTTGAACATCATACATCTCAGCTATAATAGAGCTACTCATGCATCTAAGGGGCATTTGCCATTTGAGGTAGGCCATGCATTCCAACGTCTTGGTCTGTATGAAATTCCAGTTGCTTTATGTAACCTTCTACTCCACATCAGGAAAAAGAGCAAGACATACACAAAGATACACGTTATTCTGTATCAGATATAGATTGACATTGAGGTCCTTGTTAATTCAGGGTTGGCGATTGAATATGGTTGCATTTAGACAAGCAAAGGTTTCAGAATAAGCAAAATCAGAAGCTCAAGCTAATCTGTTATGGGCCTTGCACCATTACTCAAGTCGTCGGTTCGAACACCTTTCGTTTAGATTTATTGGCTGAGCATGGCATATATGATGTGGCCCTATTCTTGTGGAGGCTTGATATCCTTTTTACCCCTTCTGTAGCCAGAGACTCTTGTTGACTGTTGGTAGTCTTTGCACCTGGCTTTACATTTGCCCTTTGCTCTGGATATCTTCACAGATATGTTGGTTGTGTTCTTGGTCCAACAACAATTGGAAGAGTGGAAGTGGTTAGCATTTAAGACCTTTGCACTTCAAAGTTGCAACTATGTTATTGGAATGAAAGACTAAAAGCTTGTCATTCAGCAATTGTTATTGCTGTAGTATTACTGTTAAGAACCTATTTTATCAATTTTTCTTTATATGACAAATTTGATGAATAATAATAAGTTTACCTGATTTAGCAAACCTTCAGATGAAACTTTGTATAGAAATTGAATAGAAAAAAAACTTGGTGAAATCTTATCAGAGAATCTTATAGGGTTGCAATTGATGGTATGAGTTGAACCCATGAAAAAGTATACTGGATGTGTGAATGCTTTGCTGTGAAAAACATTAATCGTACTTTAGTAACATAAATAGAGTAAATATAACCTTGTCAATTGGTAGTAGGTTGTACTGATTTCATGATAGTTGTCAGCAATGCAGTGGAGCTCAAGTATCAAGTAAATGGTAGCATATCCTTATTGCTGTAGGAAATAAAAACTGTGCTTGATTTCACTGTCATTTGTGAGCTTGGACATAAGGTGCTGAGTGTTGAGCAATTAACTAGCTTAATAAATCTTAATGCCATTTTGAGAGTTTTTGCTTAAGGAACAAGTCACAAACAAGTGGTTCCTTTTTGCAGAGATGTTGCTTGATGATCTTCTAGTGTCAGAAGTTTCAGGATGTTTTGGTTAACAAACATCTCACAAGCAAAGTGGTTCTTGTTTGCAGAGAATTTGCTTGCTGATCTTCTAGGGTCAGAAGATACAACAAGCAGAAGGGGCACTGAAGTTAATTATTACACACTTGAACAGCCTCATAAGGCAGCCTTTGCAAACAGAGCGCCGACGGTGGATGGTGTTTCAGATGTCAACTCTCCTAGTGTGTCCATGTACTGCCTTCACATAGATCTTCTTTGTTTTCCTGAGCTTTTATTTTTATTATTTGTTGAATCTATTTGATGGCATAAAGACTATTTTAGTTTTGTACAGTCTAATATTTTTTCTTAAAAACAAGTTTGAATTGCCTCAAATTTATTCATTGTTGTTATATTTGTAGCATGGACAATAAAGGGCTTGAGACATTGGAGAAGGCATCTGCTGCTGAAGCTGAAGCAGTGAGTCCATATTTTAAAGCTGCTAAGGAAGCTGCAGCGATGGATACGGAAGGTGAGGAGAGGCCAAAAGAAGAGGAATCTGTTCATGAAGAAAGTGAGAATGTTGTTGCCTCAGTGTCTAACTTGACGTCTGATTCAGATGATCCTGTTGAATCAGATGTTCGCCTTCATCACAGAGCAGTATGTCTTTCTAGCTTTTCTTTCACCATTTTCAGTACCTCTGCATACTTGTCAATTGGATTGACATTTATTGATTACTATGTGCATTTAGGTTGTAGTTGCTAAAGAACCAGTAGGTAGCTTGGGCGGTCTAGTGCGACAGCTATCTTTGGATCAATTTGAGAATGAAGGCAGGCGAATGAGCCCCTGGAATCTTGACCAAGCACATGCTGCTAAAAGGCTGCTTACCAGACAGAAGTCTCCTGTTGCTTTGCATAAAAAGGCAAGTAGAAGTGTAAATATGATACTTTCATCTTTAAAAGTAACTTAAGGGTGTTTCTAATGGAAATCTCCTTATATTGGTACAGGTCATTTCTTCTTTGCTTAGGCCTCGTAACTGGAAACCTCCTTTAAATAGGGGATTCTTCTTGGATTCCTATGAAGTGGGTGAGCTATGTTATACTGCGGAACAAATCTTCATGCAGGAGCCGACAGTCTTACAATTGAAGGCTCCAGTCAAAATATTTGGTGATCTTCATGGACAATTTGGTGATTTAATGCGTTTGTTTGATGAGTATGGATTTCCTTCAACTGCGGGAGATATTACGTGAGTCAAATTTTTTATTTGTTTTGGCTATGGGAAAATTTAGATGAAGATCTGGAGCTGGTAAAATCATTAAAAATTGAGAGTGACAGTTCATGCCCCAAAGCAGCTTTGCTTGATACATGGTTATCATTATTGCAAATTATTTTGCTCCTAAGCTGGTCTCTGCTTCAGATATAAAAGAATTTGTGTTAGGTATATATAAGATGAACTGGTGAAAAACTGGTTGTTTGAGTTGATGCTTAACCCTTAGGGGAATGGTAATGTTAAGGGTAGATCTGTATAGAATTAGTTTTCTGATATATATTATGTTGGTATCATGCGTGGATGTTTTGAATTGTAGGGGAGGTTTGCTGGATTGAAGAACTTGTTCGACATAGTGCATCCCCTGATTACCCAAAGAAATATAATTCCATGCTGTTACCTTCTGGATTGCTGCAGGATAGATAATTTGTAAATTCTTATGAACATGGATTTGGGTGTGTGCTAGTCGAATAGTGTTTCTGAGAGGAAAATTATCATTCTGCCTTAAACACCTGTTACTTATAACATTCCTACAGAGTTAATATCTTATCCTATATTTCTTAATGCTTTTCTTCTGTATTATATTCTACTGATGCTTTTGTGTACAGTAGCTTAATGTGAAAAAACCCCTTTAAGAGAGTGAAAATAACCATTGGTTTTCTGTAAATTTTTTTCCTATCAATTCTGTGATGGACCATCTATATATGCCAATTCTCTTTTCTCTGGTGTGGTTCACTGTTTCTGTGGCTTAGCATAGTATTCTGTCATTATGTTTCTTATGTTTTGTCTCATGTATTGTTGAGCAGATTATATTTCATCACTCTTATTCCTAGGATGATCTTTGCCTATTATTTACACTGTTTCAGGTATATTGACTACCTCTTTTTGGGAGATTATGTTGATCGTGGACAGCACAGTTTAGAAACCATTACCTTGCTTCTTGCCCTTAAGGTAAGTTGTTTAACATCCTTTAGGGATGGATTACTTATGTTTTTCTTTTGTATATGGTTCCAAATATTTTATTTAACATGTGTGCAGCATCATGATATATAAACATTTTATAATCTGCCGTTTTCTCCACCAAGAGCTTTCTTCTACTACATTTCTCTTTTTGCAGATTGAGTATCCTGACCATGTACATTTGATTCGGGGAAATCATGAAGCCGCTGACATCAATGCACTCTTTGGCTTTCGACTTGAATGCATTGAAAGAATGGTACACATTATGTAATCCCAGATGCTCCATGCATTTTATTTTTTATAAAATTTCACTTTGTTGGATGTTATAATCATATTGCCTCTGTTTATCATAGCTCTTCTTGATGTTAATTCCAGGGAGATAGAGATGGCATATGGGCATGGACACGCTTTAACCAGCTTTTCAACTGGTTACCCTTATCTGCACTTATAGAAAGAAAGATAATCTGTATGCATGGTGGGATTGGAAGATCTATAAACTTTTTGGAACAGATAGAGAGCCTGCGACGGCCGATAAGCATGGATGCAGGATCAATTGTTCTTATGGATCTTCTGTGGTACACTTGATTTCTTTATTTGATTCATGAATCCCTCCTTTATATTGAAATATCTTTTGGTTCATAGATTTAAACTCTCAGCTGAAAAGACCTACATCTTTTCCTGCCATATGCAGGTCCGATCCAACAGAGAATGATAGCGTAGAAGGATTGCGTCCAAATGCGAGAGGTCCAGGTCTGGTCACATTTGGGGTAGGGCATACAGTTGAAATTCAGTCTTTATTTTTCAGTGTTCCTTTCCTGCATTCCTTGAAAATATCATATTGTTGTAATTTAGTTTGAAAATAATTTTATTCATCCACCTGCTCCTATTTCATGCCACAAACAGTGGAAAGTGGGTGGAAATGAACTTATGCCGCATGCGTGCCACTGACAGCATCAATTGCTGTTAATATTTTTGGTGTAACTACGGAAGATATTCTTGTATATTTGTTTTAGACTTTAGTCAAACCTTTAAAAGGTTATTATAGTTATATTGTACAAGTCGGCTCAACATAAACTATTATATTATTGGTATTTTACTTATTATGGGTTAGTTAGGTCAAGAGTCATGTCTCTTCAAGAGACACTGTTGTGTATAAATAGAGGATAGGTTCCTCTCATTTGGACACACACCCACACACTTCTCTTGTGCATCTTGGAGCGCATAAGAAGGTCTAGCGCACAAGTCTTGGAGACTGGTTCTTTTGGTGTTTTGGTCTTGGTCTTTCTTGGAGAGCTATATCACATCATTGTACTGGTTAAAGGAATCTATATCGAGGATTTTGGTTACTGGGTTTT